>BJCO01778398.1:0-12216 GCA_018326465.1 Flaveria floridana | reverse complement strand
AATTGCATGATCATATCATCAATTAAATATTAATTGGTGTTTGCTAAGCTTGTTATTGGGTATAACCTGACTTGGATCATAACGTACTAACCGCATCAATATTCTACGTGTCTTGGGCATATAGAATCCTACATTCTGTGCCTTGGTCACTTCTTAATATTTTTACCCTATGATCTATCTGGTTTTCAATTTTAAGAATAAAAGATTTTAGACTTTCAGCAGTTTCATCCTTAGTTCTTAAAAAGAAAACGCATGTATATCTAGTGAAATTATCAACAATGACAAGGTAGTATGATTTCCTTCCAAAGCTTATTATACTTGTAGGACCAAAGAGATCCATGTGTAACATGTATAATAGAGTGTTGATAGAATTCACTTCTTTGGATTTATGAGGTACTTTATTTTGCTTTCCTTTTAGGCAAGCAACACAATTATCCCTACAAATAAACTCCTTCTTTGGCACACCATGTACCAAGTCATTCTTGACCAACTTGTTTATGGTCTTAAAGTTGACATGGCACATTTTCTTATGCCATAGAGTGGACTCATCACCATTTGCTTTGGAAAGAAAGCATGATACTTCACCTAAAGGAGAAGCATTGTTCACGTCTAGCTTATACATACTCCCTCTCCTGGGAGATCTAAGAAGCACCGATTCCTGAGGAATTGTCATCCCAGGTTTGAGAATGATGCACTCATGTTTTGTGAAAAGCATCTGGTGCTTTTGATCATAGAATTGAGAAACACTAAGTAAATTATGTTCAAGCTGTTTGACAAAGTTAACTTTGTCAAATTTCAGCTTACCATTGGATACACAACCTCTACCTGATATGTATCCTCCGGCTTCACCTCCAAACTGCACAGAGCCTCTATCAAAATGCTCAAATTGCTGTAGGAGAGCCTTGTTTCCAGTCATGTGCCTTGAGCATCCACTATCCACAATCCACAGATTGCCATTTTTGTCATGTGGGTGTCCCTGCACATAAGATGAAAGAGTTAGTTTTTGTTGGAAACCCAATCCTTATTGGTCTTGGGCTGTTCCATTTCAGAAGTAATTGAACCAAAATGAATGCATGAAGGTCCAACTTCATTGTTTGAAGATGAGGATTGGGCTGCAGCATCATGTTTGATCTTCCACCATGCTGTGGTTGACCAATGTTGATGAGCAAGAGCAGGCTTGAGCAGCCAGATTTGCTTCTGAGGCTTCTTTGTACTCAGAAGAAGTCATAACCACCTTTTCTTCCAAAGGAGTTTTCTTCTCGGATGATTTTAGGGAAAGGTTTTTGTTTCTTTGTTTTGCTTTCGAAGCTCCTTTGCCTTCAGAAGAACTTGCTTCCGAGAACATTTTTGCTATGGAAGAAGACTTAGAAATTTTCAATTTGTCTTCCGAAGCTATTTTCCCTTCGAAAGAGTTATCTTCTGAGAGTAGCTTGGCTTCAGAGACAAATTTTCCTTTCCTTTTCACTTAGGCCACTTGAAATGGTCCAAATATGAAGTCCTCATTGGCTCCTTCCTTCTTGGTATGACATGCATAGTGAGTGCTTGCAGGATTGTAGAAACAATCATTGGCCATATGATTTTGCAAGCCATAAAGTATGCATTCAACCTTCTTTTTGTTGGGAATAGATGGTTGTTGTTTCTTGCATTTCACAGTCTCGCCATCTTTTTTATTTAGCTTTTAATCTCTTTTCTGAGGAAGTGAGTTGGTACTACTCAAGTCCTTAGAGTTAGGACTTCCCACTACCTGGAATCCTGCTGAGATGAAAACACCCTTTTGCTTGGGGTCTATCTTCAACTTTGACTCTGCTACCTTCTTAGCAGTTTTCCTTGCTGCCTTTTCTCTTCTTTTTCTCTCTTTGGTGAGCAGGGTTTGAGTTTCAGTAGTGTGGGTCAGATCTTCTATCTTACCCTTCTCCGTAGTGGTTGAATCATCCTTCCACTCAAAGGGCTGAGGGTCAACAGATGGAACTTCTTACTCTTCAGTACCACACCTTAGTTGTCGTATAGACATAAATGAGTGCGGTGGAGCAATTTCATTGGTTCCCAACCCTTTCTTGTTTTGGTAACAATCCTTAGAGTGGGAGAATGATGAAAGAATGGTCTTGAAGTTATGTTCCTCAATGACATATTTCTGTGCTTGAGCCTCAGCTATTACTAGCTTAGCTTGAGCTTCAGTATGTTTGGAAATTAAATCTTTGATCTGAGTCCTGTAGTTAGTGTGTTCATGTTTCAAAACAGAGACTATTTTCTTTAACTCATTAATTTTCATTTTATAGTCAGATTCAGCCTTTTTGAAATCAGATTCTAGGATATTTAAGGACTCAATATCAGATCTAATTTCCTTGTTATAGTCCTGATACATCTTAACCTTTTCAACACAGGCTGGGGTACAAAGATGCTCATATACCTTTGCATCGTCAGTTCCAGCTATGAGTGCCTGAGCTGGAGTCACATCCTGCACCATGAAGCTCCAATCTACTTCTTGAGATACTGCTATAAATTGCTATGTTATAGCTTTGGTTGAAGCAGGATGTTGAGTGGCCTGTGGGACTCCAAGGTTGGATCTTGGAGCCTAGCATTCCCTAGCAAAGTGTCCGAGTTGGCTACCAGTTGTAGCATTTTGCCTTGGTCTTGTCAAATCCAAACTTGCTGTTAGTTGGGTTCTGAGAGAACTGCCTTCCTGTTCTTTTGAAGAACTTCTTGGCTCTGTAGGTTAAAAGGGCCATCTACTGGACAATGTCCATGTACTCCACATTATCTGGGCTAAAGCACTCTAGATTATTAAAGCAGAATTGAAAGTCACTAGAGTAATCATTTCCTGAAACAAAGGCACAGCTGCCCTGGAAGGAATTTTGCTGAGCCTGCTGAGACTTGGTTGTTTCAGGAAAAGTGATGTATGGCCCAGTGGAAGGAGAAGGCTGTTGATGGTAGTTTAGGTATAACTTGGACTGACTGGATCTTGGTCCTTCAGCAACGTAAAGAGCATTGCTAGTGGAAGGACCAAATATTCTATTCATCTGATGAACTTTCTGAGTTTCCATCTCTACACGGTATCCATCAAGAATACCGAATAGTTCAGTCATTGTGAGACTATTTAAGTTCTTTGATTTCTTGATAGAGACACAATAGAAAGTCAACTCTTGAGGAAGTGCACTCATGAACTTCCGTGTTAGGTATCTTTTCTCAAGAGAAATTCCAACCGACTGAAGTGAAGAGATAAGATCCATGTACCTGAAATATTGCTAGCTAAGAGTTTCACCAGTAATATAGGTAAAGTTTTCAAACTGCTGCTTCATGGAGTCTTTCTTGGAGTCACTAGAACCAGAGTACATCTGAGTTAAAGCATCAAAGAGTTCTTTGGTTGTCTTGTAGTGCTCAAAGCCTACCATAATGGAGTTTGGTATGGCTGTAAGCAATACAGTCATGGCTTTGCTATCGATGTCTAGCCTCTTGTAGTCTTCATCTGAGTATCTTCGATATCCTTTTCTATCATGGCACCTTTCCCATCGGGTGATGCCACCTTTGGTTTATAAGGACCATAAACCATAGATCTCCACATTTGGCTGTCTTAATACTTGATGAAGCCTTCAATTCGCATCTTCCAGGATCTGAAATTTTCAGGAGTGATGATAGGAGCTTTAGTCATCGTTCCTATTTCAAATTCTGGAGATTTCTGGTTCGTGGTCATTTTGAGTGAGATGAGTGTATGAGTGAAGAGTCAAGATGATTTGGGATGGTAAGATCTCACAATCAAGAGCCTGGATGCTCTGATACCAATTGCAGGATCATTACAAATCACTCAATACAATGATTCTCTCTTTAAACTCACTTGATATCACTCAAGATGATTATAACAAAATGCTATAAGAATTGATAGTAATATATTAAGTAAGCAAGACATAAAGATAAGTTTTTCATGATACTTGTATATATTAATTCTCAACTCAAAGATTACAAGACTCTGTCTTAGCACCTGTTCTAATGATCTTACAAGTAGAACTATATATACTACTATCTACAGCCAGTTATACTTGGAAAACCAGCTGAAAAATACAACTAGACAAAATACTACAGTTGCTAGAAGTATGTTAACTAAGATAAAGTATTATCCTAGAATTAGGTAGGCATGATAAGTCCATGACTTGCTTTTAGTCACCAACTAAGTATGGTGACTGTACTAATCTAAGATGGATGAACAGTGGATAAAGTAAGGTCAAATATACCCGCATGGAGAAGCTATGCAGTCTATCAGTAAAGTAGTTTACTATACTGACAGGTACCTTACTTTTGTCCACTAGTCACAGTTGGTTCTTCCGAAGGTAAGTGTACTTCGGAAGACATGAAGTCTTCCAAAGTCCCTTTGGCTTCAGAAGAAACAACTTCTTTAGAATCAGCTGCTTCCTATCTTTGTCTTCATGGTACTTCCGAAGAGTAACTCTCTTCGGAAGTTCTTCTTACTTAGCTTCGGAAGGCTTTTGACTTGGCTTCAGAAATGCAGCGTTGTCTTCGGAAGTCCATTGTAGATGTACCAAAATAAAGCTAAGTATTGGGTTTTGGTTGCACCAGCCTCATTAGACCCAATAACTCATTCTTCTTGAGCTATTTGCTCTTCTATGGGTGCAACTTCTTCTTGATTGATAGGAGCAGGCTGTATGATTGGATCCTGGTGAATCATATTTTGCAAGAGCATGTGAGGGTCACCTTGACTAGGTATCCTAAAAAAATATATCAGGAATAGGAAGGTCATGATTGATCATATGAGGTGGCATAACAACTTCCTTACCATGATATATGCTTGATTTTATCATGTTGAATACATGTTCATTGAAGTGAACAGGCTCAAACACAGCTCCTTCCCTTGGGATGTTTGGTAGAAGATCATCAATGATCGTTTGTAGGAACCCTGGATACATGTGAAATTTGTTCCTCACCTCTTTCAAGTTGTAGATCATCCCATTTAGCACTTGTGCAGCAAAGTTGAATGGCCTTTTTGCTATGGTGCTGGAAATGGTGATGAATTTCTTAGAGAAATGGCATCCCAACCAGTTTTTCTGTTGGTCATAGTCTTTTGACAAGTATGCATTAGAAATCCCTATGCACACATGTAAGACTTCTTGATTTGTTTTCATTCAATGGTACCAGCATAGCCTATCTGTCTGAAAACATGTTACACATAGTTTTCATCAAATTCTACTGGTCCTTGGGTATCTTCATCTCCTAGTTGTAATACTCTTCTTATGATCTCGTCAGTGTTGGTGATCTGATGATTATGCATAGTAGATACTACTACTTGCTGGTCATTCATCTGCTTTAGATGAGCATGAGTCCAAAATTGAACTATGTGATCCTTACATATTTCAGGCCTAGCTGTCATAGCTGGAGCAGCATTGTTTGTCTTGTTGCCTGAATCATATCTCTATAATTTCCAGCCTTTGGAGAATCCAAACTACACTAAGTGAGCTCCACACACTGAGAAGCCTAAGCTGCAAGTTGTACTTGCTATTGAAGAAGGAGGGTTTGATTGAAGTTTCCAAGTAGAAGATGTGTCTCCAAACCAAACACTGTAGTAGATCTAGATGAAGCGAAGGTATTGGAACATCTTTTTACCCCAGAATGCATTGCTAAAGTAAATAAATACAGGTCCTATAAGTTAGAGATGAGATCTGATCTTGAGTCTTTGAACATGTTAAAATCTGATTTCAAAAGAGCTGAAAATGAGTATAAATTAAAAATAGAAGACTTAAAGAAAATGATTTCAACTCTTAAACATGAGCATACCAACTAAAGGACTTAAATCAAAGATTTTATCACTAAGTTAACTAAGTGCCAGGCTAAGCTAGTGATTAGCAAAGCCAAGGCAGAGAAGCATGTTCTTGAACAAGAGACATTCAAGAACATCACATCCTCATCCCTACATTCCAAAGTGTGTTATCAGAACAAAAAGAGACTGGTATCTACTGAGATAGCTCGTCCACACACTATATTTTCTATAAGATCTCCAAGGTGTGGAACTAGTCAAGATGAGCTACCATCCATAGATCCTAGTGATGAAGAGGATGAAGAGGAGGTAGTGAAGGATGGATCTGGGAAGAGTGAAGAAGATCATCCTAATAAGGGTCACTATACTCCTAAGGAGAGGAACAAGTAAGGGATGACAAAATCAAATAGGAAGAACTTGATCCGAGCAACAAAGAGGATATAAAAAAGAGCTCAGGAGATCAAGGCCACCTTTAAATCCAAGTAAAAACAAGTTTTTATCTCTGCATGTTTTGAAGTGATAAAGGCTGTGGATAGAACTTTGAACTCTAGTACCAAGAGTTCAAGTACATGTTCAACTCATCCCTAGGAAGGAATGAAGGCTGATCAGCTGTGTAACACTGCTACTCAGTATGAACCATCCACTTTCAAAGGCAAGCTTCACCTTAGGAGGCCTGCAACAACATCTGTAAAGATGGGGATGGAGATGGAAAGTGATCAAACTCAGTCTTCCATTCACAAGAAGGCTCTAAGAAGAAAGCAAATTGATTTCATTATGTGTGGCAGTACTTCTCATCTAGCTGAGGATTGTATTTACAATCCTAAAAGTATTGTCAACATAACAAAGAAGAAGACTTCCGAGAGGACCAAGGGCAAGAAAGCTTCAGAAGAAATCTGTGTTTCTTTTGGAAGCTCCAAAATAAAAATGAAGACAAGTGAAAAATTGCCTTCGGAAGAAAATTTGGTCTCGGAAGAAAGGAATGCTTCCGAAGCACTGAAGCTTGCTGCAGTGAGAGCAAGATCTTACGAAGAGTCAGTTTCCAAAACTTTCAAAGTTCTTCAAACTTCTGAAGCTTTGAAGGTCAAATCTAATCTGCCAAAGATGGCGTGGAAGATAAAGGAAGACCATGTGACTGAAAATTCTTCACTTATAACAGCAAGTGATCCCCATAGTTTGAGTATAGGATCAATTACTATTGTATTGTCTTCAAATCATTTTGAAGGGCCATAGACCAATGAGGCTTGGGTTTACAAATATAATTAATTCTCCTTTATTGTGTAGGAACAACTCAAGACCAAAAGAAATGTATGGATCATTGATAGTGGAAATTCTAGGCACATGATAGTCAATGGCTCTTTGCTTCAGAACTTTAAGAAAATTGATAGAGGGCCAGTTGATTTTGGAGGAGATGCTGGTAGTTACATGACAGGAAGGGGCAGGGTCACAAATGATAAGCTCGGTATTAAGAAGGTAAACTTTGTTAAGGAGCTTGGGTACAATTTACTAAGTGTATCCTAATTTTATGACCAAAGACATAACATGCTTTTTACAGAGCATGAGTGCATTATTCTTAAGCCCAGGGTGGTCATTCCTCAAGAGCATATCCTACTTAGAGCACCCCTGGAAAGGGAAACAACACTTGGTGTCTCACAAACCAAAGGTAACGAACTCTATCACTACTCCCCTACACTTATTACACATGGATCTCTTTAGCCCCACCAGTGTAATGAGTTTAGGAAAGACCTCATACTGTTTGGTGATCACAAGTGATTTCACAAGATTCACTTGTGTTTTCTTCCTTAGAACTAAGGATAAAACTCCAGAGATCTTGAAGAATTTCATTCTGAAAGTTGAGAATCAAATTGATCATAAGATATGATTAAGGAACTGAATTCAAGAATCAAATCCTTGACACATTTTGTGATGAAAAGGGTATTACAAGACAATATTATGCTCGTAGGATTCGTCAGCAAAATGGTGTTATTGAGAGAAGAAACATGACACTTATTGAAGCTGCAAGAACCATGTTGTCTGACTCTAAACTACCCATTACCTTCTGGGCAGAGGCAGTCGACACTGTCTACTATATGCAGAATAGAGTGTTAGTAGTCAAGACTCACGGTAAGACTCCATATGAATTGTGGCACAAAAGAAGACCTTTCATTGGTTTTCTCCGGTCATTTGGATGTCCATGCACCATCTTGAATACCAAAGATCAAGTCGCCAAGTTTGCTGAGAAATCAGATGATGGACACTTCATTGGATACTCTTCTCAAGCTAAGGCTTATAAAGTATACAATCTCAGAACTAGAGTAGTTGAAAAATCATCCAATGTGATCTTCAATGAGCACACACCCTGTGTGAAAGGTTCTAGTCCTGATTGGCTATTTGATCTTGATTTAGTTACCAACTGTTTTAACAAATCTTGTGAAGATATTTTAGGATCAACAGGTAACATATCAACAGAAGATCCTGATCCAAGATTTGAGCTGAGAAGACCAAGTCAGACTACATCTTCAGCTCCAGTGGTAACTAACCCTGTAAATGAAGTTCCTATCAGCACAACAATGATAAATAAAGCTGATACATCTGAAGTGCCTGAAAATTCCAGCTCAGGGGCACAAAACACAAATGTAGGAACTTTAAATATAAGAGGCAATGGTGGAGGTGATAGTGATCAAGATTTTTTGGATGCTAATAACCACTCCATTGATGACAACATCAATGATCTCACACACTCATTGGATCAAGCTTCTCTTGATAAGTGTGCTGATGTGGTGGAAGACACTTCATTGCCAGATCTAAACTTTTCAAATTTAGATCTTTCTAAACAACTTGTTGTTATCCCTCAACTCAGGATCCACAAGTCACACCCTAGCACAAACATCATTGGAGATGTTGACAAGGGGATGAGAACAAGAGGACAAACCCATGACAAAAATGTTTATCTACACTCTTGTTTCTTGTCCCAGACAGAGCCAAAGAAAGTTGATGAGGCTTTGAAGGATGAAAGTTGGGTTGAAGCAATGCAAGAGGAGCTGCTTCAATTCAAAAGACAAAAGGTTTGGAGCCAGTGTCCTCTTCCTTATAGGAAGACTATGATAGATACCAAATGGGTGTTTCTGAATAAGAAGGATGATAGAGGACTTGTCATGAAGAACAAGGCAAGACTGGTTGTTCAACGGTACACATAAGAAGAAGGAATTGATTACACTGATGTCTTTACTCATGTAGCAAGACTTGAAGCTGTAAGGATATTCCTGGCGTTTGCTGCATCCAAGGACTTCAAGCTCGACCAACTTGATGTCAAGTGTGCATTTTTATATGGGGTGATTAATGAAAAGGTGTATGTCAAACAAAAACCTGGCTTTGCAGACCTAGATCATCTTGATTATTTTTTGAAAGCTTGATAAATATCTTTATGGGTTGCACCAAGCTACAAGAAAGCGGTATGAGACACTATCTCAGTATCTCTGTCAGTATGGATACAAAAGAGATACTATAGATAGAACTCTCTTCATCAAAGGAACAGGGAATGACTTGATGTTGGCTCAAGTATATGTAGATGACATTATCTTTGGGTCAACAAATCCAAAGCTCTACAAAGGCTTTGAGAAGCTGATGATGAATAGATTTAAAATGAATGCCATGGGGGAACTCAATTTCTTTATAAGAATTAAAGTGAAGCAAGTTGACAATGGCATCTTCATAAGCCAGTTAAAGTATTTACAAGACATACTTACAAGATTCAACATGACTGAATGTAAGATTGCAAAGACACCTATAGCCAGAAACCACTCCCTTAGACCTGATTTTGAGGGGGAGTATGTAGGTGAACATCTTTATAGCAAAATGATTGGGTCTCTTATGTATCTTACAGCCAGCAGGCCTGATATTATGTTTGCTACATGTATATGTGCAAGATATCAAGCCAACCCCAAGATGTCATGCCCGGTTGATGTCAAAAGGATTCTTAGATATCTCAATGTTGCTCCTAAGCTAGGCCTTTGGTATGCAAAGAATTCTGACTTCAATCTGTATGCTTATACAGATAGTGACTATGGTGGCTGCAACATGACTGCAAAATCCACATCTGGGGGATGTTAATTCCTTGGTGGAAGGATAGTCTCATGGCAATGCAAGAAACAATCATGTGTACCTGAATCAACTGCTAAAGCTGAATACATTGCTGCTACAAGTTGTTGTGCTCAAGTACTTTGGATTCGGAATCAAATGCTGGACTATGTATACAATTTCAAAGAGACTCCCATCCATATAGACAACAACAGTGCTATCCGTAAGGTTTGTTTGTAAGGCTGATGCAACCTAAACACCCAAAGTCTCTCCTGCATGCATGCACAAGTGTACTGAAGTGGAATGCTTCGGAAGTTTCACACAGCCTTAGAAATTACACTAAGTGTGAAATCTTCCGAAGCCAAGACCAATATCTTCTGAAGCCAAAAGATGAAGTCTTCCGAAGCTTCAAAGACAAAGTCTTTCGAAGCCAACTATTGAAGACAGATTTTTTCCGAAGACTTTTTTATCACATGCTTTATCTGATGTACTTTTTACCTAAAGTTGGACCCCTTTCCGCTGCAACTCTGATAAGACACCAACTTTACATGAGTTAGTGAAAAGGTCCATGCTTTTGGTAACTGTACATTGAGGTCTTGAGTCTATAACTTTCTAATTTATGTACTTTATCCTTTTTGTAATATATTAGGATGTGAGTTATGGCATGTCATAGTCACTAGTCAAAAGGCAATCTGCCTTTTGACTCTACATTGATTTTGTTATCTAGATCATGTATCCAGTTGACCTTTAAAGTATGGCGGATGTAGGTTGTAGTATAAGTATTTCTGGTCCTTGTATCTTATTAGCAGAACTTTGGAAACATTTGTAAGGAAGTAGAGACCAATATACATCAACCTTGAAAACCAACCACTTGTGTTGTTCTTGTTCTGTCTTATAGACACTTGTGTTTCTTAGTTCTCAAAACTGACTTTCCCAGTTCCCCATCTGAATTGTTAAGTGTTGTTGCATACTCTCTTCTTTGTGTTGTTGTGTTGTAAGTGCATACCCTTCACCGGTCTTGCAACTGGTATAAGAGCTTTTCAGGCTCTTGATATAAGATCTCACCATCTTAAGATCCCTCACACACACAAAATACTTAACCCTTTAAATGGAAGCTATCTCTAAAGCTGGTATGGAAACTGGAACCATGACAAAGTCCCCACTGATCACCCTTGATGACTTTGACACTTGGTGCCAAAGAATGGAAGGCTTTATCAAGTGTCAAGACTCAAGAATATGGGAATCTGTTGTCACTGGACCTTACATACCAAGCACCTATTAAGCTGCTGTTGGAGGTGGTATGATCCCCAAGGATGTGGCTGACTACTCAGATGAAGATAGAAAGAGAGTAGTAATTGATCAAAAGGCCATGACTGCCCTTCAGACTGCTCTTCCAAACTCTGTATACAGAGGTTTCAAGAAATGCAAAACAGTTAAGCAGCTGTGGGATGCATTGAAACTAATGTATGAGTGTTCCACTGAAGCCAAGGAGAACAAGAAGGATCTCTTAAAGCAGTAGTTTGAAAATTTCACCTTCAAAATGGGTAAAACCATGACTCAACAATACTTCAGGTATGTTGAGATTATGGATACTCTAGTGGATGTTGGAATAACTCTTGAGAACAGGGATATTGTAACAAAGTTTATGTCCTCTCTTCCTAGGAAATGGACACATTATTGTGTTGTAATCAAGAGGACTGAGAACCTTAAGACTCTCACGTTGACAGAGTTGTATGGCATTCTAAGTGGATACCAGATGGAGATGAACATGCAAGGTTCATCTTGTAACTCCAGTAATCAAATAGGTTTAGCCCTTCATGTGACTGAAAGGGATAGCATAGAACCCCAACATCATCTCATATGTTACCCTGACATCTCACAAAAGGGTCCTTTCATCACCTTCCTGAACACACCAAGGGAGAACTATACTCAAGGAAGCCCATTCCAAGAGACAAGTTCTTCTCAAGCCTTTGTGTCTTCTGATGAAAGTTATGGCAGCTTCCTATTCACCCTTGAAGACCTGGACTGGATCTATCCAGATGATCTGGAGTACATGGAGATAGTCCAGCAAATGGCTCTTCTCACTCACAGACCCAAGAGGTTCTACAAGCGGACAGGAAGGAAGTTTCCCAGCAATACAGCCAGTGGAATGTTTGGGTTGGATAAAAGCAAAGTTAAGTGTTACAACTGTAATTTAATGGGTCACTTTGCTAGGGAGTTCAAGGCACCAAGAATAAATAGTGGACAAGCACAATCCAGACCAAACTACACTGATAAAGCTACCCAGAATGAGAAGCCAAAGCAGCAAGCTGCAGTTGCTGTTGAAGAAGGAGGCTTTGACTGGAGCTTTCAGGTGGAAGATGCATCTCCAAACCAAGCATTAA
>BJCO01778391.1:0-20187 GCA_018326465.1 Flaveria floridana | reverse complement strand
CAAGATCTCAATGTACAGTTTTCCTAAAGCATGGACCTTTTCACCAACTCATATAAGTTGGTGACCAACCAGAGTGGGCAGCGGCAAAGTGGTTCAGCTTTGTAGAAAAAGTATATCAGATAAAGCATGTATGATAAAAGTCTTCAGAAGAATCTGTCTTGGTTTCTTGGCTTCAGCAAACTTTGTATTGAAGCTAAGAAAGACTTCATTTCTCGCTTCTAAAGATATTGGTCTTGGCTATGAAAGATTTTACACTTGAAATGTTTCTGAATTGGTGTAAAACTTTCGTAGCAATACTACTTCATGTTCTGTGCAGCATGCAGGAAGACTTGATCATTTCATAGAGCTACTAAAAGAAGAACTGCCATAACTACTGAGGAATACTTCTTTAGTTGTTGTGATAACTACTTAAGAATGATCATCACAACTACTGAAGAATACTTCTTCAGCTGATGTGATAACTACTGAAGAAGGATCATCACAACTACTGAAGAATACTTCTTCAGCTGTTGTGATAACTACTGAAAAAGGATCATCACAACTACTAAAGAATACTTCTTCAGTTGTTATGACAACTACTGAAAACTGTCTTCAGACTTTGTCTTTAGAGTTTGTCTTTAGTTGATATCTTCAGCTGATGTCTTCAGCTGTTGTCTTCAGCTGTTACCTTCAGCTGTTGTCTTCAGTTGATGTCTTCAGCTGTTGTCTTCAGCTGTTACCTTCAGTAGATGTCTTCAGCTGTTAACTTCAGTAGATGTCTTCAGCTGTTAACTTCAGTAGATGTCTTCAGCTATTAACTTTAGTAGATGTCTTCAGCTGTTAACTTCAGTTGTTATGATCAGTAGATAGTTACAAGAGTATTTTGGCTGCATCAGACTTCTAGGAATCCTTACAAACTTCATTGGAAGGTTTACTCCACTGCTTCCAGGTATGCTTGAGTCCATGGCTCCTGGTGATATCTCTGCTCAACCAGCAAGTGATGAACCCACACCAGACATCACCACTTCAAAAGCTTCCCTCTCTATCAAATACCTTTACCAAAGACGTTCCAAATGAACCCTTGTTCAATCTACTCTGATTGAACAAGCTTCCTCTGTTCAACCCAAAAAGGCTAGAGTGGAACACAGGGCTCCCACTCAGCCAGAGGTCCAACTTTCCCCTCCTATTGACCTCTATATCAGTATTGAGTCTCCTCAGTCTCAACCTGATGAGCCCATAACCCAAACCTCAAGCCTGCAGGATGAGTCACAATACTCTCCTGAGCAGCCAAAAAGGGAGAGGAACATCATTGGCTCAGAGCCATTAGATACTGACCAAGGTCCCGGGTCATTAGGTATACCCACCATATCCTTCACTGACCTTTTAACCTAAACTATTGACGATTTCATGTTTCCTCAAAGCTATGAAGTTGATCTATCACACCTCTCTTTAGATCAACAGAGCCAAAGGAAACCTCTGATCTCTGACCCACATAGCAACCATTAACTGAGGTGAGTCCCACCGATGTGTAGGGGACTTATATAGGCTCAGTTGCCACTACTAAGAGTCTCTTATTGAGCTCTCAGGACAGTGGTAACATCAATGAGACTGAGTCTATGGAAACTTTGCCAATTGACATCTCTAAAAGAGATACCATTGAGCAAAGGAATCCAGGGTGCCAAGAAACCACTACTTGTGATAAGGATGTACATACTAGGTATGTTGTCTCATCTCCTTGTGATTCTTCATATGAAGATGAGGGAAGACTGAAACTCACTATTGAGTACCTGCTTTCTAAGCTCTCAAACCTTGAATTCAAGGTTAGGATCTTAGAAAACAGGTCTGCCACTCAGCAACTTGAGATTAAAGATCTCAAGGCAAAACTAGCTGAGAAACAGATTGAGAAGTCTGTCAGGCATGTACCAACTCAGGTTTCTTTAAGTTCTTCCTCTAGCTCATCTACTTCTCAAGATTATGCTACCAAAAAGGGGGAGAATGTACAGAAACAAGCTCATAAGGAACCTCAAATTCTTGTGGAACCTCAATCTCTAGCCCTTACAACTTTATCCTCCCTTTACCCTCCATTAAAGCAATCTACTACTGTTTTCCCTTAGCCACCTACTTTGACTTTTCAAATGGACCCAAGGATGCTCATCAACCTTCATAAAATTTTCATATAGTTCCTGATGAGCTCCTCACTTGAACAACCATCCCCTGATGTTGCCATAAGCTACTTTAAAGCAGAAGAGCTTTAAATGCTCAGTGCACCATGTACCACTCAGGTGAAAGTTGGTCAACCTAAGGTCACTATGGAACCTGAGATTCATTTTGAAGGGGAAATAGGGACTGATGGCCCAGCAACTACTTTAGTTGGGACAGATGGTGCAACATCAATCTCTTCCAAAGAAGAAATTCAAGCTATGGAAGTGACTGCTAGATTGTCATGTTTGTCTGCTGAACTGATTCTCACAGAGACTATTCTTGATCTAGCCTCTGAGTTGAACAGTGAGGACTTTCTTAAAACTCCCATCTTTCAACAAGTACCACGAGATCAACCACTTGATGAGCTTGTAAAGTTGGAAGAAGCAACCTTGCTGTAAAGAGAAAAGGAGAATGTAGCAAGGTTAGCTAAAGAGGAGAAGGCAAAGAAGATGAAGGAAGAGGCTGAACTGAAGAAGAGGATAGACAAGATAGCCTTCTTATAGAGGTTATTCTCAAGAGGAGCTGAGTCCTCATGAGAATGAGATGATCCTGCTTCTTGTCAACAAAGAACAGGATCAAATCAATAAGGAAAGAAAGAAAGCTGCAAGGGAGAAAGCGAGGGAGAGAAAGAAGAAGGAGGATGAGGAGGCCAAGCTTGCAGCTGCCAAGAAAGTAGGAGATAAAGCCTGGATGAAGGCTTTTCTCAGGGCACATGGCTTCACTGGCAGGAAAGTTAGGCCAATGTCAGAGAAGACCCTATAGCGACATGTCAGTGATATTAAAGTTGATATTCGCTTAGAAAGAAGAAAGGAGGTATCTCAGGAGATACAGAGGGTGGAACCTAAACCAGCACCCAAACCATAACCCATAACAACCGAACCCATCACTGAACCTATATCCTTCACTTTCCCAATCAAAACCAAACCCATCACTAAACCATACACCCCTGAACCCACACCATCCACCTTACCCTTTCCATCTTCCTCTACCTCTTAACAACTACAACCACTACACATTCTACAACCCAAAACACAACCCAAAACCCAATCAATACCCCAACCATCCTCTGAACCATCTAAAACTCTGACCATAGAAGAGATTGGGGAAATCAAAAGGAGACTCAACAACTACTCAAATATGAGTAGCATCTCTTATGAGGAAGGATTCATTGTATTAAATACGTTGATGGATCCTCAAGCACCCTCATAAGAAATGCCTTCCTAGATCTACCCCGAGAGACTCTACACCAATCACTCAATCTTCTAGCCTTAAGCTCTGACTCATTAAATGAAGAAGAGAAAAAGCTAAAAAGAAAATTGGTGACCCTACTGGACACTAGGAATGGGGATAGACTGCCAAACTTGCCCCTCATTCCTAGAAAGAAAATTGTACAATGGAGGTTTGATGAAACTTCTCATAACTTCATTGTAGAGAGGAGAATGGAGAGGTAAATAGGTTAAATGCCTCATATGTGCTACACTTAAGTAGATTTGATATTGTTGAGTTAGCAGAGAAACCACTCACCAATCCCTCTAACTCCATCATAGCTGCTCACATCAGAAGACATATTGACAGCCTTCATCTTGCCGAATTAAACAAAAAGCAAGAACTAAAGAGGAGTTGAAAGTTGAAGAAGGAAGTGTAGTATTGGTAGCATCAGCCTAGGGGGAGCTAATTGGATCTATTGAGGCTGGTGCAACCAAAACAACACTTAGAAGAAATCTATACAACTAAGAGAAGTCTTCCGAAGGCAATGCTGCAAATTTCAAAGCTTACACGGTGATCTTCCGAAGAGCTTACAAAGAATGAACTCAGTCTTCCGAGACTTAGAAGATCTCCTTCCGAAGTAAACACTTAGAAGATTGAAGACAAAGTCTTCCGAAGTCAAAGCCTCGAAAGAAGCTGAGTCTTCCGAAGTATAAATGGTTTGGAAGAACTTATTCTTCTGAAGCCATTTTAACTTCGAAAGAGTCACAGTATGAACCAATGGACAGAGCATGGTCCGACTAACACTTGCAGCCTACTCAGACCCACTGCAAGATGCTTTCCACGTTCATGTGGTTGACCTAACTTTTGTCCACTGTTCACCATTTCTTAGTTGGTACAGCTGCCACCTTTAGTTGGTAACCAAAAGGTAAGTCATGGACCTGTCATGACTACCTTATCTTAGATAATTCTTTATCTAAGATACCCTACCTCTAGCAATGTAGTATTTGTTTAGAAGTAAGTCCCAGCAAGTTATCTATGTATAACAAGTTATAGATAGTAGTATATATAGTCGCTCATTGTAACTTAGTAACCATGCTTCTGCATGAGTTTTGTAATACTTAGTTGAGAGATAATATATACAAGTATCTTGAAAACCATTTCTAGTATTCTTTACTTATTATATTATTATCAACTGAGTTCTTGATTCTGCATTTATCAATCGAGAGATACTTAACAGTTTATGAGAAACACTAAGTGTTGAGAGAACAATATCGATCCTGCAATTTCGTACTTGAAAATACTCTTTTCATAAGAAATACGTCCTTTACTTTCGTACGTGATCATTCATTATCACACGTATTCTTTCGTTTCGTACTTTATCATTTCGTTCGTTTCGTACTTTATCATTTCGTTCGTTTTGTACTTTATCTTTATCGTTCGTTTCGTACTTTATCTTTATCGTTCACTGATTCTAGATCCTGTCAAGCTTTTGCCCCATCATGGCCCGAAGCCACCATTCTGGGCACAAAGCCTCATTCCTATCTGGCACAAAGCCGTATCATATCCTCGCACAAAGCCATTTCATATCCAGGGTCGAATGACAAGGATCCCGTTTCGTACTATGGATCAGTCACCAAGACTGATCCCCCTGTGTGAACCCTCATGGGTTAGCCAAAATCTCATGCTATAAAACACATAGTTCAACTGACAACAGCTGACAACCCTTAAAGAGTTGTGATCCTCCTTTAAATCTGCTTGCAAGCCTTTTCTTTCTTTCATTATGTTTCACTTTTCATCTTTGTTATCTTTCACTTCGTTACGTTATACTTTACGTTCATTCATACATTCATTATACTACGTAAAGTCATAACATAATAGTTAACATATATTGTAATATAATATATACGTTTTGAAAATTATTAAAAGATAACACATCATGCACATATGCATATCGTACATTCATCATAACATCATACATATTCTATTCATAGACCTTTACATATTCATGCTTAAAATAGGCCAAAACAGTCCATAAGTCAAACTAAAGTCAAACCCGAAAATTCTATTTTTCCAAAAATTAAGGAAAATTTTTCTAAGTCTTTGGGCGCATGAGCACTATTTGGGCGCATGAGGACTATTTGGGCGCATGAGGACTATTTGGGCGCATGAGGACTATTTGGGCGCATGAGGACTATTTGGGCGCATGAGGAGTATTTGGTTGTTGCTCCACTATGCAGGCGCATGAGCCTCACTTAGGCGTTTCAACACATAGGCGCATGAGCCTCTTGGGCGCATAGGCACTATTTGGGCACATCACCCTATACTTAGGCATTTTAGCCAAAAACTTAGGCGCATGAGGCACTGTTCAGTCTCATCAGCATACACTTAGTATTTCTAAGGCACTTCTAGGTGCATGGCTACTATTTGGGCGCACCAGGACACTGTTTGGGTGCATCACATATACTTAGACTTTCTAAGTCATATTTTCAGGCGTATGGGCCCTGTTTGGGCGCATCACCTTACTTAAAACTTTCCTAAGGCAAATAACTAGGCGCATGGGCCCTGTTTGGACGCATGACCACCAACTTATACAATTCTAATATATTTTTCAGTCCCAAACAACATCTTAACGTGTTCTAAGCTTCTCACTACCATTCTAAGCCTTAACTTAGTATGCACAACCATAAAACACCAACATACAAGCATAAATACATATGGTCATACATACAAAAGTTTTAAAAATATTTTACATGCATTTTCAGCCTCAAAATCTTTAAAACATGTAAAATATGGGGTCTAGAAACTCACCTTAGCTGCTCCTAATCTCAAACTCTTCAACTTGAACTTTTCAAAAGTTTCTAACACCTAGACATGTCCAAAAACACATAACCGAATACATATAAACACATAAGAACATGTATAACTCGGTTACATGGTCGAAACTCATCAAAACCGAACCCAATTATGCTAAAACTTACTTACCTTGACAGAATTTAGCAGTTTTCTCTCTCTAAAATCGAAAAATCTGCTTTTCTTCTTCTTCTTCCTTTTTGTCGACAAAAAGCAGATTGATGTACACATATATGGGCGGCCATACCCCTTAAATATTATAATATTTGACTTTGTACAAACTTGCACTAAGCCCTCTTCCACTTTGGCTTCTTTTCTTTTTCTTACAAGATACTTTTCCTTTCTTTTTCTCATTTCTTTTCTTTCTTTAAATGATAAAATTCCCAGGTGTTACAGATTTTGATTTCCCCGATGATTGGTTTGATGAAGTGTTAGAAGATGAAGACATTCATGATATTCTGACACTTCAAGAAGATATACCATTAGACTTTGATGAATGATACAATTATTTGGTAAATAAAAAGTACAATCGTGTATTTTTAGATGGTCTGACTGTATCTCATATAAATGAAGATTATGAAAAATGCTTATTAGTTGAGTCCTCTGCACCTACAAATCCAAATGAAATCATTTTAGAGCATGGTGAATGGACTGTAATGAATGAAAGCATTAATGTTGATGACATTCCAACCTTTGAGTTACACCATCCAAATCCAGATGATATGAGTATTAACTCATGGAAATTGTGGTTTCAATAAAGGAATTATCCTAGGAAAAGATTGAACAGATTGAAAGGAACTTCTCTGAGGAATTTAGTCTGAAGTTTCCAAGAGATTGAGAAGCAGAATAAAAGGATGATTGTGCTTGATACAGATAATCCTCAATATCTTGAGATTACTAAGAGACCAAGAACATTGAAACCACAAGAGATAAAATCAATGCAGTTAGTGAAGAGATCACATGAGAGAAGAAAAGAATTGATGGAGATGTTTCCAGCTAATGAAAAACATGCTTACAATTTTTCAGTTGATTAGAAGCAACTGTGGAACAAGGCTAGATCTGCAGGAGACATTGTGCGAAATGTTTTGCAAACAGGTCAACCAATTTCTGAATTGCTGAATGCAATGATGTTCCAGATAAAACAAAAGAAGTTAAGATAATAGCTTGGAAATACGATGAAGTTTTTGATGCATTTTTTATTAAGAGAATGAATGCTATATCTGATGTTTATCATTTTTATACTAGCATCATTGCTCTACCAGTTCAAGATATGAAGGAGTTACATAGATTGTCATTGATTAACCAACAAAGGCTCCTAGAGGAGAAAATTTTGTAAAACGTCTAGATCGGGGTATTTCAAGAATGGCAGCATTTCTTCAAACATGATGTGATCAAGAGGATAAAGAGTATTTTAAGAATTTAAGGAAAAGAAAGAAAGGTGCTTCAAGTTTAGCTAAAGAAGAAAGATTTTTGGAGTCATTCAATGATAGATACTTTGATAAAGTAACAAATCCTGGTTTGAAGGTGATTGATGGCACTCAAACTTTAAAACCAATTTTGAGATGGTTCTATCATACTGATTCATTCCAATTGATGTTGGTATGAAGTTTGAATGATTAGGATAAAGATATGATATGCCTGTTTGGAGTGTTTGAGTTTAAACTACTTCATCCAAGTTATATCTTATTTCTGTCAAATCAAAAGTTTGAAAGAGTATCATCTGAGGCAGCTGAGAATGACAGGAAGTACTTTATGACTGTGATTAAAGTAATAAATGTTGCTATAGAGCAAATTTCTTTAAGGAAAGCTCTAGCATATGCAAACATCATAAAGAAGGATATCAAGAACATTGAATTCATGACTATTTCAAGTAAATGTGTCTTGGAAATTCATTCAAGTGATTATCCAAAACCAATTGAATTCTATGCTAATGTTGACATAGCTGGTCTATCAAAAGAAACATTGGAAGTGATGGAGAAGATGAAGATAAAAAAAATTTAATCAAAGCCGGAACAAGGAATTTTGGTAGTTAAATTCAAGTCATCAATTCAGAAAGCTTTAAGAGAATTAGAGACTTATAAAGACAAGCCAATGTTCTCAATCAAAGAAGAACCAGAAGAATTTTGATCGACTGAAGGCAAATGCAAATCTTAGGGGGAGTATTATTGGAACTTCTTTTAAAGATTAGCATTAGTTATTTAGTTTTTGTCATAGTGTAGGGACTACTTTTTAAATACGTTCCTTAGTTTTATTGATAGTATAAATAGGATATTTTGTGTTATTGTGCAGGTGTTTGAAAATAGTATTTTGAAGTTAGAACTTTCTGTTACACAACTTTACACATTATATCCATTTAGTATCTACAATCAATGAACAATTATGAATTTTGAAGTATATGCTTGTGTTTGATTACTTTGTGTTTATAATTGATCATATTATTAAAATATCAATCATATATCGATCCATTTGAACCTATCACTAACCACAAACATCGTCACAAACTGGTATGTGGCGACAGGAGGCAAACAAACGAAACGCACGTATGCTTCGATCATGAAATTACTATGTTTGTTACTTATGAAACTAGATTATCTATCTATTTCAGCACACTTTATGTTTTACAACTATTATTGATTATGTTAAACGCAAATCTTGAACTCACCAATCATTATGTTGAATCTTTTAGTATGCTATTCTCAGGTCGAGGTTAACAGCTTTCCTAGGAGCACGCACGGGTCAAGCATGTAATTGAAATCATGAACTGTTACTTATCGGTTTTATCGTACATTCTAGTTTTAAACATGGTTTGGCGCGTGTTTGCCAATATTACAATTCTACTACTTTGGGTACAACTTATTTACAAATTGCTTCCGCAAATGTTTTAAAGTTTCAAACTCTGATTTATTTTAAATGTTGGCGCGTGTTTGCTAATATGATGACCAAATTAATCAATATTACGTCTAACATACACATGTTTCATGGAAATGAAATAAATGTACGAACGGGGTTTAACCTGAAATTACTGGTAGTCATACAACAAGACGGTTGATGAGTTTGTAGTCATAACAAAATATTAACTCAGAGAATCTTAATTTTGAGTTCTAACTCAGAGAATCTTAATTTTGAGCTATATATATATTTGGTGTTTGATACGTTATTAGATTTCATGTGATTGTATTTATATTGAATAATGCCAATTTTGTAACGAATAAGTAGTATTCATGCATTAGGTATTATTGTTTCTATAGCATTCATGTTAGACAGTTTTAGTGTAATTCATCAAAATAGTTTGGATGTGCAAAGTGAACGCTAGTTTGATTTTATTATAAATTCACGATATTATAGCTTCACTGGTTATTAAAGGAGAAACCCCTAAATAATAGGGTTTCCAAGAGGTGCAACGCCCCCTTGGTGAAGGTCTAGGGGTAGCGCCCCTAGGAGCGGGGTCCAAGGGGCAGCAGAACCTGACTGTGGTCGCGCTGTCAAGTTAGCTTGAAACTTTTTTTTATATTTTGATTAAGTTTCCTTTTTTAACTTTCATTAGAAACTGAATTTTCCGAAGTTTCATATGAAAATTTTGGAAAAAAAACTTACTTCAATTTAATGGATTTTAAATATGAAAGAAAACTGCCACAAAGGCAGTTTTTAAAGGTTGAGACCTCAAATACGTTTATTTATTCTACAAAGAGACAATCTCAATTTTGGTCTTCAAAGGTTGAGACCTCAAATACGTTTATTTATTCTACAAAGAGACAATCTCAATTTTGGTCATAATTCTCTAGTTCACTATCGATTATAATAGTTATTGATCTCATCTGAGTTGTGTCCGATTGATTTATGCGAGTGAACCACAAAATAATTTTGATCTGATACTCACGACTTTCAGATTAATATGTTTGTTTATTTGAGATTTCATGCGATTTATATAATATTCTCGACTTCATTAAAACGGCATGCCGCAACAGAACATGGTGAATTAGTCCAGTTCTTATTAGAAAGGCCAATTGAAGGACAAAGTTGAATATGATCAAAATAAAGGACAAGGGATTGAATTGCATATTTCAGAAGGAAGAATGGGGAGTTTGCGTAAATTAAAAAATTGAAAAGTAATCACAATATATTTCTAATATTTATCCATATAATTACCTTAAAAATCATTATTTTTTCTCTGTACTTTCCAACTTATCATTATTTTTTCTCTTTTCTTTATTCAGAACCACTTAAAATATATTAAAAACATTATAGGGTTTTAAACAATGTTTACTAAAAATACAGATTTAATAGTAAACTAGAAAACACACCGGGTTTCTTTTGTGTGTATATTTGCAATCCGTTAGCATATCATGTGCTGCAAAACTATACCAATTTCAAATCATAAATTGCTTTATTTCTTCCTGATGGATCATATCTTTATGTGCGAAAACTGACTGCAATCGGGTCATCATCTGCGTTTGAAAAAATAATATACAAGTAAAACTTTAAGCGTGGTTAACTGACCCTAGTATTGGAGCTGTGAAACTCCAAGGGCCAACTTTCTTGAGTTCTGAAATCTAGGAAAACATGCACGATACTAAAGAGCCAGAATAACACAATTTTAGAGTATGTATCCATACACAACTCATCATGAGAAGACATTATTCCGCGTTGATATACTACAATAAACTTGAAATTTCACAAAGGGATAAAAATGAAGAAAGATTTACCTTGGATGTTCAAGTTTGATTTTCCCCTACGTGATCTCTCCTGTTGCACATGAACTATTGATAAATAACATGTGAGTTATGACACCTTCAACTTCACCATTTGCACATTTCGTTCACTTTAGATAAGAATACATATTTTTGGAAGGATGCTCATCGAGTGCATATCAAATCATATTGAAGATTAGCCTAAGCTATTATGGCAAGCTTATTTCTCTTATGGTGATTTTGTCAAGCAGTTAGTCAAAGTGCAACTGTGTTTTTCAGGTAATTTCAACATGTTAAATTGTTGTGTTTTGTCACTTTATTTTTAAATCAAGCTACATTTGTTTTTCGTTTTATATTTTGTCATAGCAACAGTTTTTCTAATTACTACGTTTTGCTTTATTTAGACAACAAAGAAGACCATTTAGGGTGCTACTCATAGTTAAAACTTACAACTTCAAGCACTCCAACCTCTTTCATATGCTTGCATCGCTTTTGATTGTCACGGCTGCTTTTCAATTTCATTCTAGGACAATTAGAGCAAAAGAGACGATCTTTCTCAAAAGCACAAAACTACAGGTGTAAGAATTGACCATTTTGATTACAACCAAACCTGGCCAACAAACAAAACAAATCTTAAAATAATGCCTAAAGTATTTGCAACCTATAACAGTGAGACTAACTGACTAAGTACTTCTTATGTTCAAGCAAAATAAAACCTATATAAAATTTGATAATCAAATTGGTAAAAATTTAGAATTTAATTTCAAATAAATGTGAAAGTGGGCTTTTTTGATATATTCTTCTACAGATACAATAAAAATTATTATGAGATTTTAAGAACATAATATTGTTTACTTCAACGTGTAATCGATATCAGAAGCTCTTGTTATTATAACAAATTAAAAAGGTGTAGCCATTTAAATTGAAATTACTGCATATAGATTAACCAAATGCAAGATAACAAAAAATAATGAGTTCATTTTAATTGAGCTTACCGGCTACAAATTAGGGTCTTTAATGTGACTAAAGTTTAAAACAACAAAGCTTTACAGAAAATGACTCCTTATCATCAAAAATCAACCAAAAAATTAAAAACTATCAAAAATCAACAATAAAATTAAAAACTTTTAGATAAATAATATTTTAAGGATCAAAAGAAACAACCATATAACCTCTAAGATATATTTCAAACCCTAGAATACATATAACCCTCCAAGAAATGTACTAAAAACAACTATTCAAGAATCATTTCAAGGGTATATGAGAAAAAATATTAGCAGAAAAGTCCGGCTAGTATAAATTTGTTGATACCTACTTTGAGAACTGAGCATCTTGTTGACAGTAACCATTGTAAACATTTCTCCCCTGAAAAGGAATAACAAATGTTGAAAAGCTTTGTTTATTCAAGAACAATAAAGGACGCATAAAAGAATGCCTAAAGAGTATATCTTGCAGCTAACATGCATGAAATTGAATCAGTGTTCGAAAATCTAAAAACCTCACAACAAACAAACCACAAGAAGTCATGAATGGAATTGTGCATAATCAAAAAGCCAGCCAAATTTAAACGTAGGTTGTTTTAATCCATGTCAATAACATGAAATATGAAGTTCTCAAATTGAACCATCTTTCCAACAAATCTTAGCAAAACAAAACCTTAGTTTTAGGTATTTCTAAATAACACTAAATAATAAAAATAGAAATACACATAGTGGACAAAAAAAGACGATTCAAACTCCAGAACTCCATCGATGCTTGATGCAATTAAGAACGATTGAGAGTATGCTTCTTTCAGAGAGAAACAACTGTAAATGAGACTCCAATGGTGTCAACTTTACAATAGCTTTAGTTTTAGCAATAGTACCTGACTTCCAGTTCCCATAGTCCTTAATCATGATTTCGTAATCGATCGGTTAATTTTGAGGTACGTACAATAAGAAATTTCAAAAAGATCAGAAAGTTGAGATGAGATGGATGTCACAGTTAGAAAAAACAGGAACATAGAAGATATGATGTTGCTAACTGTTTTTGAAGGGCTCCTGGTTGCTAAAAGAACCCAGATGACAGTCCAGTGTTGATGAGAATGAAGAATATAGAATAAGCGGTGATGCAATTCAGGAGGAAGAAGATGAAATCGAAGATGACGGTGGCTAGTGTGCAAAATACCTGAAATACCCTGGTTTGTCACTGTCAAAATCCGCTGAGCTAATCAAATCGTTGAATGTCGGTTGAGTAAAGCTCTATACTACAAACCCTAAAAATCCTCAAATCAATCAGTAAACCCAACATTATGAAGTCGGTAATGGTACCCAATGAACTAATCACCACTATCGCCTCCAATCAACGCCTCCAATCAAACCCTTTTCGACGGATAGATTCAATCTAATGTCCTCCAATCGCACCCCCCAAACCTTCATCCATTATGTTCATATATTCAATTGATGAGCGCAGATGAAGAAAGAGGATAGTAGGTGAGGCGGTGGAAGGTTAGCTGCAGAACACATATCACTTGCAATGTAAAATACCTAACATACCCTTGGTCACTGTAACGACCGATCAAGGGTTTTAATATATATTATAATTTATCATATTATTTACTCAAAACCACTTTATCTGTTAATTTATGAAGTACACTCGCATAACACGGAACATGTTGCGAATGCTTTAAAAAGTGTAAATCTTGAAATCTGTATCTGTATAAAATCAATAATAATCCATTTCTTAGCTCAATCTGAAAGACCCGCAGCAGAGAAAGGTGAAAAGCTTCGGCCATGGGCGACATCTCCTTACAGAAGATTCAAATCTCCGGCCCAACCCTCGCCTCCCTGATCCAACGTGTCTCCTCCTCCGCCGGGGACGTCGATGGTCTCCTCTTCGGCCGTGTGACACACATCATCCCCTTAACTCTCTCTGACGATCCTTCCTCTTCTGTTATCGACGCCACATCCGATCAACCAACTCTCGTCGCTACCGTCACTTCGTTCTTCTCCTCTTCCTCCACCTCCACCTTCTGCTCCCCATCCGGCCGCCTCCACGCACCTTCACTAAGCAACTTTTCTTCCTCCTCCGACGACCGCCTCATCGGCTGGTTCTCCGGCCGCCGTAGAACTCAACTACGCCCATCCTTGAGAGAAACCTCCGTCACCGCTGCTCTCGCATCCGATTTCCAATTATCCTCCCAAATCCAGAATTCCCCCAAATCTCACACTTTCCCCGCTTGCATTTTCTTCCTCCTAACGACGCCCTTCCAGGACCAATTAATCCACACTCATGAATACAAAGCTTTCCAGTTTCGATCATCAACTGACTCATTCGAGCCCAAAACCCTAGATGTTGTCAATTTGGGTCCAGCTTTCCGGGGTCATTACGGTAATTTCACACCTTACTCTCTTTTTCCAGACTTGCTATTCGAGGTAAAGGGTTTAAATAGCGAGTCTATGGTTGAAGATGAGGATAAACAGGAAAATGAAAAGTTTGGATCATTATGCCATGAAGATTTCAAAATTGGGAGATTGAAAATGTTAATGGGTTCGGAGGCAACTACTTACACTGCTGAATTGGAGGAGCTGTATAATAATATGCTCAAGAAAATGAACGGATTAGCTAAGCTTGTTGAACAATCTTCTGCTCGTGTTCTTGAACAGGTTAGTTTCTTTTTGTCCTGATTTTAGTTTCAGTAAAAATTTCCTAGCTATTAAGGTTTATTTATATTTGGGTACAGGAGAATCATAATATGAAATTGAGGTATAAAGTTGCTGGATTTGAATGATTTTTGAAGGCCATTATCAATGTGTCTAGCCAATTGGGGTGATGATGATGATGATGATGATGTTTGTTTGTTTGTTTTTTTTTATTTCTGGGAAATGACGTTTGGATGTACTTGATTCTTGGAATGTGATCTTGTTTTGGTTAAAATTCAATTAAAATGAGGTTTGATCCCAATCAAATAATTATAATCAAGTGTATACATATCTGTTAGTCTGATCTTGTTCTTACTTTAGATTTCATCTCTTTTTAGTAGAATATCACTTGATGTTCCAAAGTCGTATCCCATGCATATGTACTTGGGGTTTTTGTGCAACGTAATGCAGTAGTGGTGACAATTTCAACTCATACATATGGAAACAAACCTTATGGGGTTGTTACTTGGTCAGATGCAGTACAAAGTGAAATGTTAGTGTGGGTGAATGTAGGTAAGCAACGGAGCTTGGGCGGGGCAAAACTAATTTATTTCAAGGGGGCGAACTCGTTATATATGAAAATTTTTACACAACTGGGTCAAAAATTTGCACTATCGTATCAAAAATTAGCATTACTGATGAAAAAAAAGGGGGCGGGGCCCTCCCGGCTCCTAAAGAGCTTCGCCCATGGTTAGGTGTACCTATTCATTTGGTGTCATTTTTTGGTTGGTCTAAAGATCAATCGAGTTAAAATTCTGTTTGTTTTTCAGATTCTTGTGTTTTCCCCTCAAACCAAGTAAATTTACTTCATTTGATTTCTACTGTTGTCATGAATATATGAGACGTGGCAACTTCAATATAGAAATAAAATAATGAAATTATATATATGCGAAATTATATAGAACTTTAAACATTTAATTTTCCTATCCAGTGATTTTTTAAAGTTTTGGGCTGGTCTGCAGTATGATGATTGATTTTCTTTAGATGCTGCCGTTTCTTTCGAGAACCATGCTCATGGACCAATGTGTTCACAATTTGTGGTTTAAAGTATCAAAATCTATCAGGATTATTGTAGTCAAAAGTGCACAAGGCGTGCAGCCGTGCACCAAGTCACCTCAGACATACACAAGGTGCAAATCTTTTTAAATAGATGACTGAGACACGTCTGTAGCTCAAGAGAAATCCTATGGTTCTCTTTTCGTTTTAATCACTAGACCTTCATTTAATTGAATCGTTTGGGTTGCCTAAGTAATGTAGTTCAATAACTGCTGAAGAGATCAAGTTGTTGCAAGTGTGACTCTTAAAATCAACTTCAACATCACTTGATTTACATTCTTATATATAGGGGAGGGTTTAAATGTTAACTTTCCTTAATTACGATAGTCGTGTTAACTGTTCAAAGTCAATTAAAATTATTTTTTTGTTGCAATAACATTATGACACATATACATAAATATGTTATTTTATATATGTGTATATTCATAAGAATAACGAATAAAGAAATTTGCTTTGGCCTTCACACGCCCGCGCCCGCGCCCGCGTCTGTTGGATTCTTTATGTTCAAGACACATACAATATTGATGTGGTTAGTACGTTATTATACAAGTCGGGTTATACCCAATAACAAGCTTAGCAAACACCAATTTTATTTAATTGATAATATGATCATGCAACTAAATAATTACATCAATTTAGAAAATGAGTTTTCTAAATAAATTGCATACGAGATAGAACAACTTACAAAGATATTTTGTTCATGAGTATTATTTGTAATGTTATTTAAGTTAGTTAAATAACATTACATAATTATTGAGTGTATGAGTTTTACAATTAAAAGTTTAATTTATTAACTCAATATGTAACTAGTTAAAATGAAATGGGTGATAAAATTGGAAGGGAAAACAATTTTAAAAGGGCCATTCGGCCTCCCCCTTTCATGGGGATGATTCATTTCCTTTTTTTGGGAGTACACACCCTTAACTAGTTACACACTCGATCTTCTTCTCTCTCTTACATGCAACAACCAAAAGAAAAAGATTTCTCTCTATTTTGAAGAAGAAGCTCACGGCTGGAAGAGGTTCTAGCAGCCCTTTCTTGGTTCGTTTGGTGCTCAAATCCTAGCAATAAGTGTTTGCCTAAGGCTTGTGGGTATGGAAGCTTGAGGGCACCTCTCCTTGGTGCTTTGGTCGAGCAAGAACATCATTCTCTTCCTCATATCACATGTTTTTCAGCAGCTCTACAATGGTATGTGTTGTTTTGGGTTGTTATTTCTTTTGATAGCTAGTTCATACACATATAAATGATCCTATGTTCTTGGGTTTGTTGATATTAAGTTATGTGCCTTAATTTTCAGTTTATAAAACATGATATTGAGGTTTTATTCCACTGCGTTTTCATGTTTAAATGGTTAAACTGCTTTGATAATGTGTCCAACAAACCCAACATTGGCATCTAGAGCCGGATATGTGGATGACTAGCTTCTCTTGTCCTTGTAAAATTATGGGAATTTAACAACCTTTTAGGGGCTGTTTTATGATGATATTATGAATCCCCATCTTTTAAAGTTATATCTTACATGCTTATGATTAAACCTTGAAAGATATGTATCAAATGGTTGATTGTGTTGTTTGGATAAAAACCCTAAATTCTTGGTTTATGTTGGCTGAAAATTTAGGGTTAAATGGGGTTTTATTTTGTTCTTGAAATGTTGTATATGTTGTTTCATATTGGTGCATAACCTAGCCTTGACCTTGTGTTAATTTGGTTTTGGATGAATGTTTGTTTTTGTTGATTTCTTTCCATGGGTTGTAATATTATTCTTTTGTGCTTGTTAATGGTTGTAATTTATTTATTCATTCAATGGTGATGTAATAGATAGATTAAGTGTATTTTTTTTTATTAGAAAATTTGTATTAGGATATAAATTTTGTAAAAGAAGATGCACAAATTGGAAGCACAAAGGGAAGACACAAAGAGAAGGGCTTGAAGCATTTGGATGCAAGTTCAAGTGGGAGTCTTTAGATCCTAACTTTTGTGTTGTAATTAACCCTTAGGAAAGACCTTATGACAACACTTGTGATGGCAAACAAGTGTAGTCAACTTAGTTGCTATGGTTATGCACTTATGTTTGTATGATTATGCTTGTTTGGTTGTTTGTTATATGATGGTTGCGTGATATTTGGATGTGCATTACAAACTAATTAACAAACAAAACAAGCTAAAAATTTATGGTTTTTAAAACTAAAATTAATGAAAACTTAAATCCCTTTGGAAACAAGTTTAATACCATCCTTTTACCTGACACTCGAATCATTTGAGAACTATTTGTGGGATGAATGTCACGCCGTGACATGAAGGTCACCTAGCCACTTTTAGGGAACTTGTGTGTTTGAGGTCGGCTTAACGTATTTGTGGGATAAAGGCCATCTAACTACTTGTATGTGTAAACTCACACGTGCGTGTAAGTAGGACGACTTGAATTAGAAACCATGTGCAACGGGTCACCGAAGCATGGCGTACAATGGTGTTGATGGGATTTTATATGCCAACTAAACATAAGATGTTTAACCGATCCCATAAGGCTAGAAATTGCAAAAGGTTGCAAATTGTCAAATGTTGACTACCTTGTTAAATTTAAATAACGGGATAAAGGTCAACTAACCATTATTTAAATGTAACGTTGGATTCTAGGTTTTAATTATTAAATGTCTATGAGACATTAAAGGGTATTAATGATTAAAATGTAATTTTTCAGAAATACTAATATGAACTTTGTAAATTTTATAGAAATGCCCGCAAACAGTAACGCTACCACCCCGACCGTCCATACCCTATCGCTGAGAACTATCTTAGAGAGGGATCGTCTTAACCACAATAATTTCATGGACTGGTTTCAAAACTTGAGAATCGTTCTCAAGCAAGAGAAAAAGGCCTATGTCCATGACAATCCTATTCCTGACCAACCCGACCCCGAGGATGTTGAGGCCTATAACGATTGGCTTCAGTACACTGAGGATTCCATGCAGGTTTCTTGCCTCATGTTGGGAACTATGATTCCCGAACTCTAAAAGGATTCCAAACAAGTGTAGTCAACTTAGTTGCTATGGTTATGCACTTATGTTTGTATGATTGTGCTTGTTTGGTTGTTTGTTATATGATGGTTGTGTGATATTTGGATGTGCATTACAAACTAATTAACAAACAAAACAAGCTAAACATTTATGGTTTCTAATCATTAAGTGATTAATAAAAGGTTATTAAAAGGATTAATGGTTTTAATAAAAAGGTTTTTACTAAAAAGAGAACCATAGGGTACCATGTTTTTTGAAAGCATGCAAATACAAGGTACATAGAGTTTTTCAAAACTAGAATTAATGAAAACTTAAATCCCTTTGGAAACAAATTTAACACATCCTTTTACACGACACTCAAATCATTTGAGAACTATTTGTAGGATGAAGGTCACCTAACCACTTTTAGGGAACTTGTGTGTTTGAGGTGGGCTTAACGTATTTGTTGGATAAAGGTCACCTAACCACTTGTATGTGTAAACTCACACGTGCGTGTAAGTAGGACGACTTGAATTAGAAACCATGTGTAACGGGTCACCGAAGCATGGCGTACAATGGTGTTGACAGGATTTTACATGCCAACTAAACATAAGATGTTTAACCGATCCCATAATGCTAGAAATTGCAAAAGGTTGCAAATTGTCAAATGTTGACTACCTTGTTAAATTTAAATAATAGGATAAAGGTCACCTAACCATTATTTAAGTGTAACGTTGGATTCTACGTTTTAATTATTAATTGTCTATGAGACATTAAAGGGTATTAATGATTAAAATGTAATTTTTCAGAAATACTAATATGAACTTTGTAAATTTTGTAGAAATGGCCGCAAACAATAACGCTACCACGCCGACCGTCCATACCCTATCGCTGAGAACTATCTTAGAGAGGGATCGTATTAACCACAATAATTTCATGGACTGGTTTCAAAACTTGAGAATCGTTCTCAAACAAGAGAAAAAGGCCTATGTCCTTGACGATCCTATTTCTAACCAACCCGACCCTAAGGATTTTGAGGCCTATAACGATTGGCTTCAGTACACTGAGGATTCCATGAAGGTTTCTTGCCTCATGTTGGGAACTATGATTCCCGAACTCCAAAAGGATTTGGAGCATCATGGTGTTGGTTTCTATATGCCCAAGATACATAGATTATTAATGTGGTTAGTACGTCATGATCCAAGTCGGGTCATACCTAATAATAAGCTTAGCAAACACCAATTATTATTTAATTGATGATATGATCATGCAATTAAATAATTACACCAATTTAGAAAATGGGTTTTCTAAATAAGTTGCATATGAGATTGAACAATTTATAGGGATATTTTGTTCATAGGTATTGTTTATAATGTTATTTAAATTAGTTAAATAACATCAAAATAATAAAAGAGTGTGTTTGAGTTATACAATTAAAAGGTTAATTATATAACTCAAATAAGTGACTAGTTAAAACAAATAAAAATGGGTTTTAAGTTTTTGGGGGGAAACCCCTTTGAACTACACAAC
>BJCO01778361.1:0-13502 GCA_018326465.1 Flaveria floridana | reverse complement strand
ATGTGTTTCCAGTTGGCAGGTAGCATTGCTGGGGATGGCACGAGGCGGCTACTCAGCTCTTTTGGGATGGTATTCTCCTTTTGATAATGCTGCAACGCAATGGATTGCGGGTGCATAATACATGCAACAAATTATGCTGCATGAGAGTGTCAAGAGTTCCTTAAGGGTTCTGATGTACGGAATCACTTAAGGAATCTTCTTTATGATGAAAATTTTTATATTTTTATACTAGAGGTCAATGAATATGACCCTATGATTGCTGTGGATTCGCATAAGAGGGATTACTTAAGAAATCCCAGGTTTCATATGCTTCCGCGGCAATCATAGTAAAGTTAGGCAATGTAAAGAAAGCTTGTATTTTGTAGTCAAGACAATGATGTAATGCATTGTAAAAGCTTTTATGATGAAATGAAAGATGTATTTCCTATTAATTCCGCTGCGTTATTTTACTTAATATATATATTGTAATGTGATGAATGACCAACCGTAAGGTCCCCGAGAGCGGGGCCTTACATGCCCGAAAATGGGACTAACCTGGGCTATGAGCCTACGTTTCTGACATGCTACTAGTCAAAACGACCGCGGAAATGAGGAATTTAAGTAGAAATAACGAATCACTTAGTCCAAGCCTCGAATAAACAGTTGCTACCATCCCTGTAAAGTTAATAATCAAGATCAAAATCATTCCCTTCTTGAATAAGCTGTAATTATCAATTGTATGGTCACCATATGAACAAATCACCATATTCACTATAACCCAGATAGATTCAACTGGAAACTAACAATTTCAAAGCACACTTATGAAAAAATCACAATTTGATAAGAGCTCCAACAATTAGGACTTTTATCCATTCAGCTATGGTTCTAGATTCACAAACAGATGACCCACCATACGATCAAACTGTGTTGTTGACTGAAGAAGATGTTGAAGGTTTCAAGACTAAGAACAAACCTACGAACATTAGAGATGACCAAGACCCATCATCAAGGTAAATGAACAGATGCAAGAATAGTATGGTTTCAGATCTAAAAATCCTAATGAGTCGATGATAATAAACATAGCACAATAACGAGAATGGACACAAAACAATCGATCAAAGCAATTGTGGCTCTCATGAATAGTATGAAATAAAACTAAGACAGGGATCAATTATAAAAGGAAAGGCCCGTAAAATCAGAAGGAACAATGACCAAATTAAGCACATCAATCATGCGAACTAGAACCACTCCAACCAGTCTGAGTTCTTTGTTGTTCAAAAAAAACCATGAGCAGCCACTAGGCGAGTACCAAAAAATCAAGTTTTTAAGAAGGAGAAACCCTAATTTCAAGGTGAAATAGAGATACCACGATTGAAGGTTTCAAAATGAATTTCAAACCTTAACAACCGAACATGAAGAATCTCCAATCAACTTTTAGACCTAATGAAATTTCAATCAGACACACTAAATACCCTAAATTAGAGCTAAGACATTATCAGCGGAAGAGAAATGCCATAATTGAATTGCTTTTAATTGAATTGGCTAATCAAGCAAGGTTTGAGTTGTTCTAACAAAATCAAGATGAAATAAACTAATCTATGGAACACCTTTACAGAACAAATGATGAGAATGTTACCTCAAAAGTAGACTAAAACCAATTTGAAGATTTACACAGAATCGAATCAGAGCTCTCGAGCAATACACGATTTCCTTATCCTTGATGGCTTCAATCGAACAGATTGCACAATCTGGAGCTTGTGTGAGTGCGAAAGAGGGTTCCTGTGAGGGTAAATTGGGAGTTTGTGAGTGGTATTAAGTGATAGTTGGATCGTGATGAAACCGCTCATTATAGTCGCCATTTATCTCAGTTGTTTGTTGAAGAAGGAGTTACTTTGAAAGCAACCATTTCAGTAACAAAGAAGAAGATATATGAGAGCGTTGGTCCGGTCAGAAATTGGGTCAGAACTTGGTCCATGTATTCTGATTTTGGGTAAGTGAATTTTAAATAATTAATGTATATTATTGTTTCATTTGCATATTTATTTACTTATCTTTAAACTATTATTATTTTTTTGTTGTTTTGGTATCACAATTGTAAGAGGAATTTTATTCTAAACCATCTAATTTTATTTACATTTAAAATTTATATTGTAAACCATCTAAAAAAACATAGACATGATGTAAAATTAGTTTAGAGTATTTTAGGAGTAGGGAAGTTTATCATTAAAAAATAAAATAAACCAAATATCAAATGATAAAGATTCAAACTATAAAATGGTTGAAGTGTCGAGATTACATAAATGATGCGGGCCCAAGTGTTGAAGACCTGGCCTTACTGTTTTTGTAGGCCCAAGACCGTGCTGCATGAAAAGGGGCCTAACCTGGGCTATGAGCCTCCGTTTCTGAAGTGCTACCAGTCAAAACGACCGTGGAAACGATAGATTTAAGTAGAAATAACGAATCACTTAGTCAAAGCCTCAAATAAACAGGTGCATATACCATCCCTGTAAAGTTAATAATCATGATCAAAATCATCCCTTCTTGCATAAGCTGTAATTATTAATTGTATGGTCACCATATGAACAAATCACCATATTGACTATAACCCAGATAGTTTCAAGTAGAAACTAACAGTTTCAAAGCACACTTATTAACAAATCACAAATTGATAAGAGCTCCAACAATTAGGACTTTTATCCATTCATCTATGGTTCTAGATTCACGAACAGATGACCCACCATGCGATCAAATAGTGTTGTTGACTGAAGAAGATACTGATGGTTTCAAGACTCTAAACAAACCTACGAACATCAGAGATGACCAAGTCCCATCATCAAGGTAAATGAACATATGCAAGAATAGTATGGTTTCAGATCCGAAAATCCTAATGAGTCGATGACAACAAACATAGTAAAATAGCGAGAATGGACACAAGACAATCGATCAAAGCAATTGTGGCTCTCATGAATAGTATGAAATAACATTAAGACAGGGATCAATTATAAAGGGAAAGGCCCGTAAAATCAGCAGGAACAATGAGTAAAGCAAGCACATCAATCTTGCGAACCAGAACCACTCCAACCAGTCTGAGTTCTTTGTTGTTAAAAGAAACCGAAAGCAGCCTCTAGGCGAGTACCAAAAAATCATGGTTTCAAGAAGAAGAAATCCTAATTTCAAGGTAAAATAAAGATACCATGATTGAAGGTTTCACAATGAATTTCAAACCTTAACAACCGAAGACGAAGAAACTCAGATCAGCTTTTAGACCCAATGAAATTTCAATCAGACACAGTAAATACCCTAAATTAGAGCTAGGACATTATCAGCGGAAGAGAAATGCCATAATTGAATTGCCTAATCAAGCAAGGTTTGAGTTGTTCTAACAAAATCAGGATCAAATAAACTAATCTATAGAACCCCTTTACAGAACATATGATCAGAATGATACCTCAACAGTAGACTAAAACCAATTTAAAGATTTAGACAAAATCGAATCGGAGCTCTCAAGCAGATTGCACAATCGAACAGATTGCACAATCTGGAGCTTGTGCGAGTGCGAATGTGTGTTCCTATGAGGGTAAATTGGGAGTTTGTGAGTGGTATTAAGTGATAGTTGGAACGTGATGAAACCGCTCATTATAGTCGCCATTTGTTGATGCATATTGATGTACCTAGTTTATGTTCTTAAATGTAACAGTCTTTCATGTCTTACATATATGTAATCGATGTAATGATTGAATGAATGAAATATGAAGTGCGTTATGATGTTAATTTATATTTGATTATGTCATGATATCATTATATTGAATGTGTTGCATGTGTATGAACTGACTATATAGATTCGATGTTATTCTACATGATTCTAAGTCAATAAGAACTTAGAAGTATGCTTAACTTATCCATGTGATAGTTCATGCGAATGGACCATGCTAGTGGACCATACGTATGAACATATCATGCTTATGGACCAGTCGCACGATTGAACCTTCAGTCATGCGTATGAGTCAATCGCATGATTCAGTCGCACGACTGAACCATGCTAATGGTTCAGTCGTACGATTGAAGACAGTAAACCTATAAATACCAATTAATTCATGAGAAAAAACACTTCGAATACATACGTACCCTAGCCGGCTAGAGCGTACCAAAACATCAATCCAAGTTCATAGTTCGTTTCTGATCAATTCTTGTTCGTTCTTAATGTTTGTTTCATCGTTGGATTGATCGGGATATTCGTTCTCACTGATTGGATCACCAATAAAATAGGATTCCGCACTATTTGATTCGGTATAACACAGAATCTGTTAGTACTCCGTACAAAATCGGTCCTAACAAGTAGTATCAGAGCATAGGCTCGTGATTTTGCATGGATTCAATCGGTTTTGGTGTCAAAACTAATGTTTCTATTCAAAAGATACACTTTTTCTCTTTAAAAACTTGTTTTTGTCGAGTTTCTGTGTCAATAGTTCGAATTTACGGCAGATTAGGGTTCTTGAAAATTCGTAAATTTTGAGTCAAGTGTTCAAAAATTCGATTTTTCCCGTAGCAGCAGCTTCAGTCGCACGATTGGCCCAGTCGCACGACTGAACTCCATTCGCATAGTTCAATTGCACGACTGAAGTCATTCGCATAGTTCATTCGTACGGTTGAAGCTTTCCATTTTGTTGACCTCATTCGTCTTGTTCATTCGCACGACTGAATCCAATCGCACGATTGAAGATCAGTTCACAAGTTTATAGAAAGGAAGATCAGTTCTCTGCGTTTACTGCTAGAAAGGACTCATGCATCCAGAATCTCCTACTTTTGGAAAGTGAGATAGGGAACCACAACAAACCGCCAAAGTTGTTAATGTTGGATGAATACCCACAGTGGAAACAGCGGTTTGAAATCTACCTGAATGGAGTTGACCCCAATCTGTGGACGTCTATTGAGAGTGGTTATATGGTACCAGCCAGTGCTAATAGGGTAAAGCTTACCTTGGGAGGTATGAGTGAAGCCCAGAAGACTATGCATAATGCTGAAAAGAAAGCATATGCCTTGTTGACTCAGTCAATACCTAAAGATATTTTTCATCAGTTTTTTGAGAACAAGCAGTCTAAAAAGTTATGGGAAGCCTTAGAAAAGAGATACGAAGGCAATGCAACTCTGAAGGCACTCAAGTCAAAGGCTTTTAAAAAGGAATTCGACAATTTCTCACTAATTGGAAAGGAGAGCTTAGATGATATCATCGACAGATTCTATCATCTTATGAGTGAGTTGCAGACTCATGGTGTGGTTACATTCATGGAAGACAAAGTCTCTAGCTTTGCTGATGGGTTACTAGACAAATGGGATCCATTTGTGTCCAATTTAAGGCAAAATGAGACTCTTGCCACCTTGGACATAAATGACTTCATTTTAAAGCTCAGGGATGAAGAACTGCGTTAGAAGTACAAGTCAAAGAAAGGATCCTACGCTCAGAATCCTGCTTTATACAACTCAGTTCCACCTCCTACTACGTCAGGTACACCATTTTAAACTGCTTTTGTATCTAACTCTTCTGTGCCTTCTCAGTGCAGCCCATCAGGTACCGACACGTCTGGGTTATCTGGAACCCACTATGTAGTTCCTGAAGCAAATCCTACGAAGTTAAAGACTGAGAAATCAGGAATGTGACTGTGGAAGTAGCAAAAGAGCAGATGGACCTTCTAGCTGCAATTGTCCAATCTTTTGATGGTCTGGTTGCTGGTAAGATTAGAAACTGTCATCTTGCCAATGAAGATTACGAGCATGTTGATGAAACTGAGTTAGAACGCATGGATATAATGTGGGCTTTCGCTAGTGCCGTGAGAAGAGCAAAGAAGCTCATGAAGAAGACGGGACAAAACATGGTGGCAACTAAAGATACTACATTTAGATTTGACAAAACCAAAGTCACGTTCTTCAACTGTGGTGAGAAAGGGCATTTCAAGCGGGAGTGTGTTAAGCCCAAGAAGACTGGATATGGAAATCCATTTCCCTCTTTCAATCATCAGGAAAAAGATAAGATTAGGACATCAACAGCAAGTAAATACTCTAAATCTTTGGTTACTCAAGGTGATGAAGGGCAAGTCTGGTCCTTCCGATTCATATCCGAGGGTGAATCTAACGTTGGTTTTGTCGACACCTTGGATGACGGATCTGCAAATGAGGGAGACATAGTGGCTGAGCATTCACGTTCAGATTTTGAAGAAGCAACGGATGTCATTGATCACTTAATGGAAGAAGTGCTTAGTGCAGCAAACACAGAACATTCAGTTGCTTAAGAGTCTGACACTGCACTGATGGCTGATTCGTCTGGTACTTCACAGGTAAATTCTAAAGACGAATTATTTGATAAACATGCTTGTTCTGAATGTGACAAATTTATTGATTTAAAATTTTCTAGGTTATTAGAACGCAATGATAATATGGTAAATGATTTGCAACTCTGCACTAAAGCAAATCATATGCTAAAACAAAATGAGTGCAGTTTCAAAGAAAAGATAGAATTTCTTGGGAAACAATTGAGGGAAACCGAAGTTGTTGCTCTTAACCAATCAAATGATATTAAGTTCTATTTAAATTCTTTGGAAGAAACAAATAAGCAAAAAGCAGTTTTGGAAGTCAAAGTTGAATCATTGAAACAAAAACTGCATAGCTTGGCAAGTTCTTCACACATAGTTCAAAACTTAGTGAAAGAACGAAATGGTGGGGAAGGCTTGGGTTATAAAGTAGTACCACCACCACATGTTATCCTTCTAAATAGTAAATGTAGACCAATAAATAACAACCCGGTAAAGGATCATATGGTGTCTACCCCTCTAGTCAGTTATCCAGATTCTACAGGTAAACCTGTGAAGTCGGTCACCGAACAGACGGATACTACTTTAGGATCTAAAGATAAGATGCCTGTTGAGAATTTGACTGATAAAATTGAAAATGTTAACTTAGAATCAGGTTCACAAATGTCTATTTCAGAACCTAAAAAGTTTAACTCAAAGAACTCTAAACGTGTTAATCATCAAAGTCCAAATCAAACTAAGGCAAAAGATGTTCAAAAGGTCAAAACAATTAAATTTGTTAAAGAAGGTGAAACATCTAAGAAAGAAGAGAAGTTACCAAGCCCTCAACCACACTCAACCCCACATCAAAAACTTCCGTAATATGTAGAAGAGAGATCTTGCTATAGTTGTGGAAAATGAGGACATATCTCTTCAAATTGTCCTTATCATCACACACCAAAAAGGAAAATTGAACTCTTTGATGAAAAACCTAGATTTTCTAAAACCAGATCTAATACTCCTCCAAAATACCAAGGGCCTTACAAACGAGCTGAAAGTAAGGCTGTGTCACCTAAGGCTAAACCTAGCATTATTAGTGAACCTAAAGTTCAACCATTAGCCAGTCGTCTGTTTACCACAAACAGGCCTTACACAAAACTGGGTTATGGAAAGAAAAATCAGGTAATGTGGCTGATAGTGAGGATAAGAAGAAGAAAGATGTGCCCTCATTCTCTCAAGGACAGTGGGGTTGAGTTCTTAATGTGTGATACCTCTGGGACACCCAAGCCAGTTAAGGCTTGGGTCCCAAACTTGAAGTAATAATTTCTTTTGTATGTGCAGGGTGTCCGTTACAGCGCTATCCTTTTCAACATCAAACAAATTAAAAAGGGACACGTGTCCTTTGTAGGAAATAAAGGAAGATATATCACCGCTCAAGGCGAAGTGGAAATGAGAAAATCAAGTTTGATAAGGTCAACTATGTCCAGCAACTACAAAATAACCTGCTTTCTGTCTCCTAAATCTGTGATAAAGGATTCAAAATTGTATTTGACAACAAGAAGTGTTATATACTGAAGAAGGAGTATGTCATCCTGGAGGAGCAAGTTCTCATGTCAGCTTCAAGATATAATGATCTGTATGTCTTGGATCTATCAAAAGCCTCCACAACTGAATCGACTGCACAGTGCTTCCTGTCAAAGGCAACTGAAATGGAGTCAACCTCATGGCATAGACGAATGGGAGACATCAATTTGAGGTAGATGAACCATCTGGTTCAGAATGATCTTGTAGAGGGATTTCCTGTCAAGAACTTCCAGCTTCCAGACTTCTGTGTCTCATAAAGCTAAGAAAGTCAACTCTATCGAAATTCCACTCGAGCTTCTACACATGGATCTGTTTAGCCCAGTCAGCACAAGGAGTATTGCCGGAGACATGTATTGCTTTGTTGTAACTGATGACTACTCAAGATTCTCTTGGGTAATGTTTCTGAAAGCAAAGTCTGAAACGTTTGAATCATTCAAGCATCTGGTTACGACACTGGAATCTCTCTATAAGCTGAAAGTTAGAAAGATTTGATTAGAAAACGACACAGAGTTCAAGAATCAGTGGATGGAGACGTTTTGTCGAGAGAAAGGTATTGTTCATCAATTCACTTCGGCATAAACTCCACAGATGAATGATGACACGGAGAGGAAGAATCGAAGTCTAATTGAGACTGCAAGGACAATGCTAGCCGATTCAAAACTGCCTATTCAATTCTGGACCGAGGTAGTGGCTAATGCTTGTTACACACTGAATCGGGTTCTGGTGGTCAAACGCCATGGAAAGACATGTTATGAATTACTCCAGTGACGTAAACCTAACTTGGAGTATCTTGAACCGTTCGGTGCACCTTGTATGCTATTAAATAAGAATCAGACTGGAAAATTTTGTGAGAAGGCAGAAGAAGGTATTTTTCTTGGCTAATGTATACCAGACAAGCGAGTTTACAATAACTCAACGGGTCAGGTAGAAGTGTGGTGTAACGTTGATGTTCAAAGATTCACTACCCCCTGCTGCAAAAGGACCTTCCTTCTTCTTCGATTATGATGGATTCTTCAAGTCATTCAATCTACAATCTTCTCAGTCTGATGATGACTTAGCTGCTCGGATGATGTATGATGTGTTGAACTCTCCGACATTACACACTACATCGTCTGCTCCACTAGATGATAACTCAAGCCCTTCAAGTGACGAACTTGAGATAAGTGATTCTTCTTCTGATGATGAAGAGGTTGAGACCACAAACGTGGATCAGACAGAATAGGTTCCTGCTACTACATGTACACCCACAGCTGAACCTGAAGCCGCCGACACGTCGGAACCTCACACTCCAACAGCAAATGAGACTCCAAATCTGGATAATGAGATAGTTGTTCCCACCACTCCTTGAACTCGGATACACGTTTATCATCCCCTGGACAACGTCATCGGGCATATTCTATCGGGAGTTCAAACTAGAAATCAGTTATATTCAGCTGATTATGCAGCAGTGATAGAAAAGGGCTATATTCATGATGGTGCCTACCGATGCTTAGTATTTCAAGTTGAGCCAAAATATGTAAGTGAGGCATTACAAGATGAGGCATGGGTAAGTGCTATGCAAGAAGAACTCCTTCAATTCAAAAAGTTAGGAGTCTGGACACTTGTGGACAGACCAAAAGGTGCAAAGGTGATTGGCACCAAATTGGTTCTTCGCTGCAAGAAAGATGACCAAGGGGTCATAATTTGAAACAAGGCGCAGTTGGTTGTTCAAGGGTTTAGGCAAGTCGAAGGCATTGACTACAATGAAGTGTTTGCACCTGTGGCAAGGATGGAAGCTATTCGTATATTCCTAGCCTATGCATCCTATATGCAAATCAAAGTTTATTAATTGGATATGAAAAGTGCCTTCCTTCATGGTGAGATTCGTGAAACAGTATACGTATGTCAACCTGAGGGATTTGAGGATCCTTATCATTATGATAGAGTGTACAAACTGGACAAGGCTTTGTATGGGCTTCATCAAGCCCCTCGAGCCTGGTATGAGAAACTCTCTACTCATCTGTTTAAACACGTTTTTCGGAGAGGGGTTATGGACTGTACACTGTTTATCAAGGAGAAAGATGGTGATTTTCTACTGGTTCAGATCTATGTGGATGACATCATCTTCGGTTCGAAAAACGAAGTCTTATGTAAGGAATTAATCGATGTTGTTAAATAAAACTTTATATGTGACTGTTTTGAAAAGCAATTAATCGATGTTGTTAAAATTAATACGGATTTTCAACGCGCCGACCTCTACACAAAAGCATTTGATAAACCTCGGTGAGATTGATTCAAAAACTATGGAAAATGATAGTACACAGGGAACTAAATGTTTGGGACTTATAAAAGGAATGAAAAGATCAAAAGGCTATAATTATAATTTCAAGTCTACAATGTTTAGCCAAATAAAGGAAAAATTATAGTACACTAGTCTGTTACTGAGGTTACATAGAGAAAGTAGACCTAGGGGTTGCTAGTCCAGTGTACGATGTGTCGGTAGATTCAACACACTTACAAGTAGACTTCGTTGGTGAAACAATCTAAACTAAACTATTCAACAGACTATGGTTTCCATTTTATCACTGGTTAACACAATCAAATAAATTCCAATAAGGGGTGACGAGCAAAATAAACGCCATAAATATGTGTGGACGACCATAAAAATGAGCAAAGCACATAAAAAAAATTGGTGAACGCAATCAAACTAATGACTAATGTTGTTGGTACGTTGTTTGTAAAAGAAAAAGGTGCTCTTACAACAAGAATGGTTGTGTGCCTCTCTACTATGCGATGACACTGACCTGAGGATAAGCGTAACCTAAATATTCTAGAATTCATTGTTTTTTGCGCCTCTTGTTGTGCGATGGCACTGACCTGAGGCTTAGCATCTCTTTGAAAGCTCTCAGAATAGTTTCTTCTTGTCTCAAAACCTGTAGACCGCTCAAAAATCTCCTGAGGAATACTGATTATCGTATAACTGTGGGATCCACAAATGCTTGTTGAAATAATAAAATCTAATCACCAATGTGAGTTAAAAGTCTCTCTATGGATTTAAGTGGACAACAATACTGACAATCGTCATGGCTACAAGTCCCGACAATCAAAATCATTATGTGCTTCTCACAGCTCTAGTATGATTTCCTGTAAGTGCTTGTGACTCGGTGAGTAATAATTATCATTAATTTAAACATATATCAAGGAGTCCCAAATGATCATGATACACCTGTATGATTCCATATGAATCTCTCCAGAGATGATAAAACCAAATTGGAGCAGTTCTGCTTAGGGGGAGAAATCGGTTAAATGATATTTAAAAGTTTTCAACCCACCTCTAACAAAAACTCAAAAATATGTCTTGTTTTGTTTACTTTCATGTTGCTTTTAGGTTTTAGTTATCCTTTTACGTCAATGTCGGACTATGTAACAAAGTGACTTCTATGAATCATACCTTAAGAGGGTCACGTCTGAGGTGACCCAAATTGTTTTAAATTAAAAGGGTCTCATCTGAGGTGACCAAATGGTTTTAATTAAAAAGATCACGACTGAGGTGATCAAACAGTTTCTCATTCAAAGGATCGTGTCTGAGATGATCGGTGCTCATAATGTCATATAAATCAAAAGTTAAAACTTAAGGCTTGAAAAGTATGAAGTCAACTCATGAGTATGAATCAATCGCACGATTGGATCATAAGTATGAACCAATCATACAATTGAATCATAAGAATGAGTCAATCGTACTATTGGACCATGAGATTGAGCCAGTCATACCCCACAGTGGACCATGAGTATGAGACAGTCATACGATTGGACCATGAGTATGAGACAGTCATACGATTGGACCATGAGTATGAGACAGTCATGCGATTGGACCATAAGACTGAGCCAATCGCACGACTGAAGAGAGGAAAATGACCCAGTCGCACGACTGAGGAGAGGAGTATGGAGTCGGTCGCATGACTGAGGAGAGGAGTATGGAGTCAGCCGCATGACTGAACCTCAGTCGCATGATTGAGCCATGCGTATGGGTCCAGTCGCATGACTGAAACTCAAAATAGTATAAATTGAGGCTCATTCAGTCATAATCTCTACCATACTTCAAACTTTCCAAAACCTGCCTAAGCCCCATTACTCTGCCAAAATTTCAAACTTTTGATATTGCTCTCTGATTTGTGTTCTAACCCCAAGTGTACTCATCTACAGGTAATTTGCGATAGGAATCGGGACAAACAAGAACTCAAATCAAACGTAAATGACCTAAATCGTTCAAACTAATAACCGGTTCACAAACCCTAAAATTAATCACCTAAATGATTAAAAATGCCGATTTAAAAGAGTTTAAGTGCTATATTGAGTCCCTGCGAACCACGTGAACCTAAAAACGACATCTAAATTCACTTGATGACAAGATTCAAGTTTATGGTGTCGCACAGGTGTTTATGCGAATGGACATACTAATGAACTTTAGTCGCATGATTGAGTCAGTCGTATGCTTCAATCACACGATTGAACCAATCGGTGATTTTTTCACACAACTGACTCAACCACATGGCTATGCACACGACTGAACTCAGTCGCAGGCTCAATCATACGACTGAACCCAGTCGTATGATTCAATCGCACGATTGAACCAGATTGGTCAAAATCTGCTCTAAGTCAATTCATTTATCTATTATGAACGGAACTAGTGTGTTTGTCCCTTGTATTGCGGCAATATGGCAGATAGATGGACGATGAGCACGAAGCACAGTATATGTTCTCATCTGGACCCCACATCCCGGAATGCTTCTGAGTTTACCGGGATCATAGCCTTTCTTCGAGGTTCGAGGATCTTCACCGCCATATCTACACCATGTACACCAAACAGGTTGATTCAGCAAACGTTCTGGGAGAACGCCATTGTTGATAGATCTACAGAGCCCTACTGCATTAGGAGCTCTATCTTTAGGGAAGATATCCAGATCAGCAAAGAGGATATTAGGCGAGTCTTGGCATTGGGTGACGATTGTGCAAACCCAACCAAGCTGCATCCCTTAACGGTACGGGGATGCTTCCTCAGGATCAAGTACGCCGGTGATAACAATGCCGGTGTACTAAACAAGAGTAACATCGGCCCTCAGTTTAAGTATCTGGTACATGTGATCCTAAAGTGTATAGCCTCCAAGAGAGGAGGACTCGATGAGTTGTCTGATCAGATCCAGAAGTCGTATGTGGCGTTGGTGCAGAACCGTCCGAGGTTTCTTCAGATGATGATTGACGAGAAGCTTCTGTAGGACCGGTTGAAGGGTTGCACTTACAACACAACAATAGAATGAGGAGAGTGTATTTAGAACACTTAACAGATCAAATGGGAATCCGGTTACGGTGATGCAAAGAACACAAGTAAACTTAGAACAAAATAGAACAAGATAACAACACAAGTAGTTGGTTTTCAAGGATGCTGTATATTGCTTCTCAAGTTCAAAGTTACAAGTATTCAAGCATAAGCATGCATTGCATATCTAAGTTACAAGACTTGAGACACTATATACTACAACCTACAGACGGCCATACTTTGAAGGCCAGCTGGATACATGAAATAGACAACAAAATTCATGTAGAATCAAAAGGCAGATTGCCTTTTGACTAGTGACTATGACATGCCATAGCTCACATCCTAATATATTACAAAAAAGATAA
>BJCO01778175.1:0-16758 GCA_018326465.1 Flaveria floridana | reverse complement strand
GGGCGAAACTGTGGTCTGTATATATTGTTATGTTTGCTTTGTAATTGGTACTCTTTGGATCATTATTTGCTAAACCTAATAGAGAGTGCTTTGGATCTGTGACAGCTGTTGTTTGCTAGGAGCATAATATCAATATCTACTAAGCATTATTTCAGTCTTATTATGTTTGTTTGATTATTTCTTTGGAAAACCTTGAAACATACTCATTCAGTACATTAGTGTTTATGTTTCAGTGGGATTTAGTTGTGTTTATTGAATCATTTGCACTGATTATCGATCATATGGACCAACACCAATGTTTCGTAAAAGAAAATAATGTTACCCTAAAAGTTCCTATAAAAGGAAAGTTGGATGGCCCACCATTCTTCCCGATTCCCTTGACTACATGTTTAAGAGAGAGGAGGAAAGCGAGAGAGAGAAAGCCTTTGTTGAGCAAAAAGGTAAGCTTTCATGTCCATTATGCTCATGCTAGCTTAGATTTAGCCTATTCTTGTTAAGATCTAATGATTGAAGGGTATTTTAATGTAAAAGGTAGAAACTTGGTTCTACATTTTGAATAGCCTATTCTTGTTAAGATCTAATGATTGAAGGGTATTTTAATGTAAAAGGTAGAAACTTGGTACTACATTTTGAAAAGCACCATTTCTAAGGTTTTCATGTTGTTCTTGGTTAAGGAGGTGAGTTCTAGATGTTCTTTTTTATAAATGTTAATATTTTGGGCTGGTATGCATGCCAATTGTAAATGATAGAGATCTAAATGATATAAATGTAAAGTTTAGAGTTTAATACATGAAAGTTCTAGGGTTTATGTTATAACACATGAATATGTGCGTGCATTTATGTATATGGATGTAGAAACCCCAGGAAATGGGAAGTTTGACCTATCCATGTAATGTTACAATGGTAAAATAATGATAGTATGAAAATAAAAGACAAAATGCCCCCTTAAGTGAGTTACAACCCCCGCATTTGATGATAGTGTATGTAAATATAAAGTTGTTAAGAAGGGATCCAAGGAAAGTTATTAATAGAGTCATTTATACCTTCATATGTAAACTTTGCCTCCGTATGTAAGTCCTTGAAACTAGCTGAAGTTATGTTAGGACCGTTTTCGTACAGAGTACTAACGGATTCTGCGTGAGACCAAATCAAATAGCGTGGAATTCTATTTGATTGGTGATCCAATCAGTGAGAACGAACAACCTGATCGATCTAACGATAAAACAAACATTAAGAACGAGTTGGAATCGATTAGGAACGAACTATGAACTTGGATGGGCCACTTAGGACGCTCTGGACGGCAAGGATATGAAAGTATTCGAAGTGTTTTGTTTTCCCACGAATTATGTGGTATTTATAGGTTTTCAGTGTCGATTCGTACGACTGAACCACTAGCATAGTTTAGTCGTGCGACTGACTCATGCGGTTGACTCATACGTACAACTGAAGGTTCAGTCGTGCGACTGGTCCATAAGTGTGGTACATTCATGAGTATGGGCCATAAGTATGGTCCATTAGCATGAATAACCACTTGAATAAGTTGAACACATTTCTAAGTCATTATTGACTTAGAACTACGTACAACAACTTCAAACCTATATATAAAGTTCATACATGTGAATCATACTCAATACAATAATAATATGAAATAATCAAACACAAATAAACAATAAAATGCATTTCATATATCATTGAGTCATCACATTACTTCAGTGTAAGAAATGAATGACTATTACATTTAAGATCATAAACTAGGTACATAATGTATTAACAAACTCCCCCTTGGACCTAGTTTAGCCTATTGTCTTACATACTTCACATGCTCTTTGAATTTCTTGTACTTCTCTTCTCTTGTGACTCCCGCGTGAATCTCAAACGCGAAGCAGAGCCGTATAACATGTTGGAATTGTAGAGCTTGTACAATATCCTGCAAGTCATAGAACAGTGGCCACTTGTAGAGTGTGTAAATATCTTCTGCAGACAAGTTGGTTAGCCACATCGGGTCAAACACCCTGATAGTCTCAATCTTATCTTCTTTGTGCAAAACTATGACCGCTTCACCTGTCCTCCAGTCGTAATACCACCATTTGAAGTGTGGAGTGAAATCCTGAGGCATCTCCTATAGAGGGATCTTAGACTTTGTGCGTGGGGGACTCCACTTCAGCACTACCTTCGGCTTCCCTGTGTTAGGGTCAACTTCATTCCTATGAACAAACCTTTTAGGTTGTTGAGGTCTGAAGTTCACCCATCTGGTGTGGTATTCCTTCTTAAGCGCCATCTCAAACCAACCCGACATCTTTCTTGGGTTGGCGTACAAAAGGTCTAAACAGGCTAACCTTTTCAGCTCAAAACCGGGAAGAGTTTTCATATCATGTGGAAATCTGAAGTACTCAATCCCCTTCTCTCTCTTCACGACGTACACCTCCAAGTCCTCAAAATAGGCCCAGCTTATGATTTTTCCTGACACCTTCTGATGTCTCTTTACATTGTACAGTTTGATGTAGGCGTTTGGCTTTGGAGGTTCTTATTGGGCTCTCATCTCCTTCAAACAAGCTGCCCATTCAGCTTTCTTTAACTCAACATCCGCGTCCGTGGCTTGGGCTTTATCTTCATCCTTTTCTTTCTCTTTCTCTTTCTCATCAAGATTTCCAAAAGTATCACTGCCAAATGTTTCATCCAGATCGGGGATAACATTACCCTTATGACCAGTGTACTCTGGATAATACTCTAATGTAATATCCTTAATCTCGATCTCATCCACTCCTTGAAGCTTTTCATCACTAATAACATCGACCTTAGGAGCGTCTTTGACGAGCTCGTCTAGATTTAATCTGAACATGTCTGCGACCTGCTCGTCAGTTAGGTCGTGGATGATCTCTCCTTCCTCAGGAGTGTAGCTCACAGATCGTCTTACGATCCCTTGCAAATCAAGAATCATAGTGAGCTGAGTCTTGATTTGCTGAAGGGGGGTGACGTCATAGTCATCTGTCTATTGAGCTTCATCTGTTTGATTAAACATTCAACACATAAAACATAATTCATTAATCAAGACATTTAAATAGTAATAATCATTAATTACATTAATGTAATACATAATTCCAGTACAAAAGTTTAAAATACATAATCATCTAATCATTACTTTTGCCTTGATCGGGCGTCTCTTCAGCTTGAGGAGCTGAGGAAGAGGGTCTCTGATCTTGATTTCGCTTTGTGCGCCTCTCCTGAGCAGATGGATTTGAGGCTGATGCCGATGCATCACCTTCCTGATCATCCTCGTCGTCATCATCACCGTCTTTGCCCTTTCAACTACCTCCCGCTTCATCATCCTCATTATTATCATCCGATTCGTCATCAGAGGAATCATCATCATCATCTTCACTGTCATCACCATCACCCTTAATCTTCAAGGGCTCACTCTTAGTTCCCTTTAACCTCAACATCAATTTCTTGTTCTTCTTCTCCACTTCCTCTATCCTCTTAACAGATGCCATCAACAACACATTTTGTGTAGTCAGGGCCTTGTGAGCTCGAGCTAACGCTCTCTCGTGAGCTGTGTTCTTCTTAGTCAACTAGGCTATCTGCTTGCCCTGAGTGGTGTTAACCACCATCAACTGACTCATCTAGTGAGCTCCCAAATCATCTGTTGCTAGAAGCTTGAGCACCAGTCTGTTAAGGCAAGGTATCTGCTCCTCTAACCCAACAGTGGGTAGAGAAGATCCCTATGGAGGTGGGAATGATGTGGAAGTGCCAGCTTAGGGTATTGTAGGTGTGGTGGTGGATATGGTATATGTGGGAGTGGGAATGTGAGTGGGTTGTGGTGGAATTGATGTATGGATGGTTGATATGGATGTGGATGTTTGAGTGATGGAGGGAGTAGTAGTGGTTGTAGTGGTGGCAGTGGTGGTAGGAGTAGTGGTAGGGTTAGGAACAATGGTGGTGGTAGGGTGAGGAACAGTGGTGGTGGCAGTAGCTGTGGGGGTGGAAGAAGTAATCAGCACAATCCTTTGCCTCTTGCCCTTCTTCCCGTAAGGCTGGGCCATCCTCTTCCTCTTGGAGCCCTTGGAAATTGGGGCTCCCCCTGGGCTGATCGGCTGGTCGGGCGTGTATGTGGGATCTGTGATATCAGCATCACCAACCTCAGAACCAGCTTGGTGTCCCCCAACCGCCTCTTTCCCCTTCTCGGTAGCCACAACTCGGCTATCGACTCTCCTCGTTAGGGGCTCATCATCCGGCTCCTCCTCATCTTCATCTACCAGGAAGTCCCGATGGATGGCAGCCTGCTTAGATCCACCGGGAGCTAAGGAACTACTGTGTGGAGGTGGTGGAGACGTAGTAGATGGGTCGGTGGCTCGTGGATGACTAAAGCCAGCGTCTCCACCACTCTGACCATCATCATGGTCGCCATCATCGTCGTCGTCATGGGCTCAACATCCGAATCCATGTCATCGTGATGCCACTTCTTTTGAGAGGGCGCCACATAGTCCTTGTTGCCCAGATGGCCAAAAATTCTCCTAACTGGGGGCTTCACCTGCTTCCCCCGGTACACCTTCATCTGACCCAGTGTGGTGTCATCCATCACCTCTAAACACACCGCGTCATCCTTCTCCTTGGGCAACTGAGGAAGCTTCTCGTATATAATCATCTATAAAAACCTCGGATACATGTAGAAGCCTTCCTTGCTCTTTGCCTCGATGTTGTCTGTTAGATACGTGAAGAATATATGAGAGAAACTGAATGGGTGGTTCAGCACTAGTGCAACATATGCGTTCTGGATTTGGTTAGATATCTCATCAAATCCTCCATGCCTGGAGGCAATGCACTTAAGGATCACATGTGCCAGATACTTAAACTGGGGGCACATGTTGCTCTTGTTTAGCACGTCGGCATTGATCTCGCCGGTGTACTTGATCCTTAGGAAACATCCCTGAATAGTCAGGGGATGTAGCTTGGTTGGGTAGGCTCCATCCTCACCCAGACCCAAGACTCTCCGTAAGTCATCCTCCCCGACGTCGATGTCTTGACCGAAGATAGAACTTCGGATGCGGTATGTCTCAACTGATCTATCGACTGTGGCATTCTCCCAGAATGCCTGCTGAATAGACCTGTACGGTGTGTAGGGAGTTAAGATGGCTCTGTAAATCCTCGATCTACGCAGAAAAGCTATGATCCCCACGAACTCAGAAGCATTCCGGGATGTAGCATCTAGATGAGCACAGATATTGTGCTTGGTGCTCATCATCCATCTTTCAACCATGTTGCTGCAACACAAGAAACAAATCCATTAGATCCGTTCATAAGAAAGAACAATTGAATTTGAATAGATTATGACCAACTGGTTCAATCGTACGATTGAACTATGAGACTGAGCTCAGTCATATGATTGAGCCTGCGACTGAACTTAGTCGTATGCTATGCCCTGCAGTTGAATCAGTCGTGCGACTGAGTCACCGATTGATTCAATCATGCGATTGAATCCTGCGTCTGTTTCAATTGTGCGATTGAAGTTCATCAGCCTGTCCATTCGCATCTGCACTGTTCGAGTCCAAGAATTTGAATCTTTATCAAAACATTCAATTACACTTCGAGTTTAGATTCATTAGGTTGGCAGGGACTCGATATAACACTTAATTTCATTTAAATCAACGTTTATGTCCATTTAAGTTTTCTATTTTTGGGTTTTAGTCATGGTTCTTGTTTTTTAACAATTTCAGACATTTTTTGTCATTTAATCTCCTCATTAGTTCCGATTTCGTTCTCAAAGTACCTGTAGATGAACAATAAATGGTCAGTAACTCAATTGGAGAGGTAATCACACTAGGAAAAATTTGGGTAGAGTGGCTGGGTAGTTAGGCAGTTTTTGAGAGTTTTTGAAGTCAATTAGGGTTTACGACCAACTGAGCTCCTTTTTATACTAATCTATGTTTCAGTCGTGCGACTGGACCTATACGCATGATTCATTCGTGCGACTGAGGTTCAGTCGTACGACTAACTTAAAGTTCTTCAGCCAGTCGTACGATTAGTTCATACTTATGATCCAATCTTATACTTTGCCCCATACTCATGGTCCAATCGTGTGATTGGCTCATACTCATGGTCCATTCGTGCGATTGGTTCATACTTATGGTCCAATCGTGTGATTGGTCCATACTTAAGATCCAATCGTGCGATTGGCTCATTCTTTTGAGTTTGACTTCACTTTTAACCTTTCAAAAACTTGAATTTTATATATGACATTATGACCATTGATAATCTCAGACATGATCCTATTAACTGAAAGCTTTTGATCACCTCAGACGTGATCCTTTTAATCAAAACTATTTGATCACCTCAGACGTGATCCTTTTACTTGAAAACCATTTGATCACCTCAGACGTGATCCTTTTAACTTTAAGACCTTATGATCACCTCAGACATGATCCTTTTAACATTCCTGAAACAGGCTTTTATCAGATTAACGTTAGGTTCAATTTGTGACATTCACAGATTTCCTCTTGTTACATAGTCCGACGACGACTCGATACAGACATAACTAAAATTAAGAAAAACTGTAAACAAACTGAATTAAGACAATATTTTTGTATTTTTTATATGAGGTGGATTGAAAACATCTTAAGTTTCCTTAAACGAGTTCTCCCCCTGAGCAGAACAGCATCAAGCATTTACATCTTATCTAAAAAGACTCTTATGGAATCATACAGGCATAAACATAATCATTTGGGACCTTTTACATTTGTGTAAATACAAGGAATGTTATATTTACCAATTTCAGAGTCTTATTCTTCTAAGAGTCATGAGCACTAACAGGAAATCATGCTATAGCTGTTATGTAGTACACATTGATTTTGACCATCGGGGAAAGCTGCCACGATGATTGTCAGTATATTTGTCCACCTAAATCCATACACAGATTTTTGACATACATTGGTGATTATTCAGGTTTATTATTTCAACAAGCATTTGTGGATCCCACATTTATATGGTAATCAACTTTCCTCAGGAGATTTTTTGAGCGGTCTACTGGTTTTGACAAGAAGAAACTATTCTAAGAGCTTTCAAAGAGATACCAAGCCTCAGGTCAGTGCCACCGCACAGCAGAGAGGCACAAACAATAATGAATTCTAGAATATTTAGATTGTGTTTATCCTCAGGTTAGTGCCATCACACAACAGAGAGGCACACAACCTATTTTCTTGTTAGAGCAATTTTATTATACATATAACGCACCAACGACAATTGTCATTAGCTTGATTACGTTTCACATTTTTTTCATTTTGCTCATTTTTATGATCATCTGCACTCATTTGTGGCGTTCATTTTGCTCTTCAACCCTTATTGGAAGTAAGTTGATTGTGTTAACCAGAGATAAGATGGAAACCCACAACTTGTTGAACGATTTAGTTTTTAAGTTGTTCACCAATGAAGTCTACTTGTTTATTGTGTTGAATCTACCGACACATCATATAATGGACTAGCAACCCCTAGATCTACTTTCTCTATGTAACCACAGTAGCAGACTAGCTTACTATAATATTTCCACTCATTAGGTTGTGACTTCTTAGACTTATAAATTTCTGTAACTTTGAATATAATATTTTAGAACATTTTAAATCTTTTGGTGTCCCAAACAATTTGATGCCTGTGTACTATTATTTTCCATTAAGTTGAATCAATTTCACAGATTTGATGCATTTGCTTTTCAGCTTATCTTCCCGCCCCCTTTTTTTGAGTAATTAAATACTAACTACTGAAACTAAAACTATTCTCCCCCTAAAATTCTAAAACCGAAAATCTTTTTGTGTTTTTGAATTTTTAAAGACAGAAAAAAATAAAAGAAAATAAAGAAAAATAAAAAATAAAACATAGAGTCGGACTATGAGCTTGATTCATCTGGAATCACATCGTCTTTCTTTTTAACGCCATTGACCTCTAATAGATACTGAAATCGAGGTTTATCAAAAGCTTTTGTGTAGAGGTCAGCGCGTTGGAAATCCGTGTTTATTTTAACAACATCGATTAATTGTTTTTCAAAACAGTCACGTATAAAGTGATATTTAATACCGATGTGTTTTTGTAGGGTGTTGGACCGGATTTTTAGTGGCAGCAATAGCAACAGAATTATCAACAAAAATAGGAGTGTTAGAAAATTGCAAACCGTAGTCTCGCATTTGCTGTTGAATCCAAATGATTTGTGAACACCAACTTGCAGCGACAACGTATTCAGCTTCACATATTGACAGAGCAACATACGTCCGCTTCTTACACTGCCAGGTGACTAGTCGTCTTCCAAAGAACTGACATCCCACTGATGTTGACTTGTAATTCATCTTGCAACCCCCGTAATCCGAGTCACTATACGCTGTAAGCTCAAAGTCATCATCATGAGGATACCACAACCCAAGTGTTAGAGTACCCTTCAGATAACAAAATATCCTTTTTACCCTAATTAGATGATTTACTTTAGGTTTTGCCTGATATCTGAAATAGAAACACGTGGCGTACATAATATCAGGACGAGAAGCTGTGAGGTACATGAGAGATCCGATCATTCCTCGATACATAGTGGCATCAACCAGATCACCATTTTCGCCGGGTGCCACATCATGGTTCGTGGCAAGTGGAGTACCTGCAACCGTTGCATTGTCGATGTCGAACCGACTCAGGATATCTCCAACATATTTGGTCTGATGTAGGAAGATTCCATTTGGTGTCTGATCTACTTGTAAATCGAGAAAGAACTTCATCTCTCCCATGGCACTCATTTCAAACTCAGCTTTCATGATAGATTCGAATTCTTTACATAATGCTTTATTATTGGAACTTAAGATTATGTCATCCACATATTTCTGCACCAGTAGTAAATAACCATCTTTCTCCTTAATGAACAACGTGCAGTCAATTACACCTCTGCGAAAGCCATGTTTCAGCAGATGAGTGGAGAGTTTCTCGTACCAGGCTCGAGGGTCTTGATGGAGCCCGTACAAAGCCTTGTCTAGTTTATAAACTTTATCCCGATGATAAGGATCCTCAAATCCTTCGGGTTGACTGGCGTACACCGTTTCACGGATCTGACCATGAAGGAATGCACTTTTCACATCCAGTTGATAAACTTTAATCTGCATAAAGGATGCATAGACTAGGAAGATTCTAATTGCTTCCATCCTAGACACTGTTGCAAACACTTCATTGTAGTCAACTCCTTCGACTTTCCTGAACCCTTGAACTATAAGCCTAGCCTTGTTTCTGATTATGACCCCTTGGTCATCCTTCTAACACTAAAGAACCCATTTAGTGCCAATCACCTTTGCACCTTTTGGTCTGTCCATTAGAGTCCAGACTCCTAACTTCTTGAACTGAAGGAGTTCTTCATACATAGCACTTACCCATGCGTCATCTTTTAAAACCTCGCCTACATACTTTGGCTCAACTTGAGACACGAAACATCGATAAGCACCATCGTGTAGATATCCCTTTTCCATGACTGCCGCATAATCAGCTGAGTATAGCTGATTTCTTTTCAGAACTCCCGATAGAATATCCCCGATGATGTTGTCCAGGGGATGATGCACATTAACTTGAGTTCTGGGAGTGGTGGGTACTGCTACTTCATTATCCAGATTTCAAATCCCAGGTTCAGTTTGAGTGGCTGTTAGAGTATGGGGTTCAGAAGTTCCAGTTGTATCATGATCAGATGGTGGTGTACTTTTAATAGTGGGAACCAGCTCCTCCTGGTTTGCACTCTCAGTTTCAATAGCCTCATCATCGGAAGAAGAATCACTTTCCTCAAGCTCTCCCCCTGAAGGGCTAGAAGTATCTTCTAATGAAACCGATGATGTCGAGTCTCGTGTAGGAGTGTTCAGAACATCGTACATCATTTGAACAGCTAACTCATCATCAGAATGGGAAGGAGGTAGATTGAAGGATTTAAAAAATCCATCATAGTCGAAGAAAAAGGAAGGTCTTTTTCCTGCAAGGGGTGGTGGTGTATCTTTGTACATCAACATTGCACCACACTTCTACCTGACCAGTTGAGTTATTGTAAACCCTTTTGTCTGGTATACTATATCCAAGGAAGATACCTTCTTCTACCTTCTCACAAAACTTCCCAGTCTGATTTTTCTTTAGCAGCATGCAGGGTGCGCCAAATGGTTCCAGATACTCTAAGTTGGGTTTACGTTGCTCGAGCAACTCGTAACAAGTTTTTCCATGACGTTTGACCACTAAGACCCGATTTAGAGTATTACATGTGTTAGCCACTGCCTCGTTCCAGAATTGAACCGGCAGTTTTGAGTCAGCTAGCATAGTCCTTGCTATTTCTATCAAGCTCCTATTTTTCCATTCAGAAACGCCATTCATCTGTGGAGTGTAGACAGAAGTAAATTTATGAACAATCCCTTTCTCACAATAGAATGCTTCCATCCACTGATTCTTGAATTCTATCCCGATGTCTGAACGTATTTTCCTAACTTTCAGCTTGTAGAGTGACTCCAATGTGGTAACAAGTTGTTTGAATGATTTAAAGGTCTCTGAGTTAGCTTGCAGAAACATCATGCAAGAGAATCTTGAGTAATCATCCGTCACCACAACAAGCAGTACCAATCCCCAGCTATGCTTATTGTGATGACTGGGCCAAACAGATCCATGTGTAGAAGCTCAAGAGGAATGTCGAAAGAATTAACTTTCTTTGACTTGTGAGACTTCTTTGTCTGTTTCCCTTTCTTGCATGCTATGCAGAAGTCTGGAAGCTAGAAATTCTTGACTGTAACTCCATCCACCAGTTAATTCTGAACCAAATGATTCATCTTCCTGGGATTGATGTGTCCTATTCTCCTATGCTAGGAAACTGAATCCTTTTTAGTAGCTTTTGACAAGAAGCACTGAGCAGTAGACTCAGTTGTGGAGGCTTTTGATAGGTCCAAGACATATAGGTCGTTATATCTTGAAGCCGACATCAGAACTTGCTCCTCCGGGATGACATACTCCTTCTTCAGTATGTAGCACTTCTTGTTGTCAAACACAACCTTGAATCCCTTATCACAGATTTGGGAGACAGAAAGCATGTTGTTTTGCAATTGCTGAATATGGTTGACCTTGTCAAACTTCACCTTCTCGTTTCCTACTTTGCCTTGTGCAGTGATGTAACCTCCTTTATTCCTAACGAATGATACGTGTCCCCCTTTAATTTGCTTGAAGTTGAAAAGGAGGGGAGAATTCCTGGTCATGTGCCTGGAAGCCCACTATCAGTAATCCAGGTATTAGTGATAGCACTGTAGCGGAGATCCTGCACATACAAAGGAAATGATTAGTTCAGGTTTGTGACCCAAGCCTTAGCTGGCTTGGGTATTCCAGAGGTATCACACATCATAAACTCAACCCATTGACCTTCAGAGGATGAGGATACATCTTTCTTCTTCTTGTCATCACTATCAGACATATTACTTGATTTTTCCTTCCATAAAACAGTTTTGTGTAAGGGCTGTTTGTGGTAAACAGACGACTGGCTTATGGTTTAAACTTTCGGTTCACTAATAATCCTAGGTTTAACCTTAGGTGGCACAGCTTCGCTTTGAGCTTGTCTGTGTTGACTTTGGTGTTTTGGAGGAGTATTAGATCTAATTTTAGAAAATCTTGGTTTTTCATCATTAAAAAGTTCAATTTTCTTCTTACGTGTCTGATAGTGAGGACAATTTGGAGAAATATGTCCTCGTTTTCCACAACTGTAGAAGGAGATAGATCTCCCTTCGACAGTATGAGGAAAGTTTTGATGTGGGGTTGAGTTTGGTTGGGGGCTGGGTAGTTTCTCTTCCTTTTTAGATGTTTCAACTTCTTTAACAAACTTAATTGTTTTGACATATTGAACATCTTTTGCTTTCATTTTATTAGGATTTTGATGATTTACACGTTTAGGGTTCATTGACTTAGACTGTTTAGGTTTTGAAATAGACGTTTGTGAACCTAACCCTAAGTTAACCTTTCTAATTTTATCATCCAAATCCTCAATAGGCATTTTGTCTTTAGATATCGAAGTAGTAGCCTTCTGTTCAGTGATAGACTGCACAGTTTTACCTGTAAAATCTAGATCACTGACCGGAGGAGTAGACACCACATGATCCTTTATTGGGTTATTATTGATTGGTCTGCATTTAGTATTTAAAAGGATTGCATGTGGTGGCGGTACTACCTTATATCCCAGTCCTTTCCCGCCATTTCGTTCTTTCATTAAGTTTTGAACTATGTGAGAGGAACTTGCTAAACTGTGAAGTTTTTGTTTTAATGATTCAACTTTAACTTGCAAAACTTGTTTTTCCTTTTTAGTTTCTTCCAAAGTGGTTAAGTAGAACTTAATGTCATTTGATTGATTTAAGGCAACAACCTCGGTTTCTCTTAGTTGTTTCCCTAAAACTTCTAACTTTTCTTTGAAGCTGCACTCATTTTGTATTAAAACACGATTTGCTTCAGTGCAGAGTTGTAGGTCATTTACTAGATTATCATTGTGTTCTAATAACCTAGAAAACTTTAAATCAATGCTTTCTCTAAATTTATTACATTCAGCACAAGAATGTTTCTCAAATAATTCGTCTTTAGAGTATACCTGTGTAGAACCAGACGAATCAGCAATCAATGCAGTGTCAGACTCTTCAGTAACTAGAGATTTTGAGTTTGCAGCACTTAGCTCCTCTTCAACAAGATGATTAACGACATCCATAGCTTCTTCGATATCTGAACGTGCATGCTCAGCTACGATGTCTCCTTCACTGGCAGATCCATCATCCAAGGTATCGACTAATGCAACAATTGATTCTCCCTCAGATACAAATCGGAAGGACCAGTCTTGTCCTTCATCTCCTTGAGCAATCAAAGCCTTAGATTCTTTTCTTGACGATGCTCCTGCCTTCTCTTTATCTTGATGATTGAATGTAGGAAAAGGATTTCCATTTCCAGTCTTCTTTGACTTTATGCACTCATGTTTGAAGTGCCCTTTTTCTCCACAACTGAAGCATGTGACCTTGGTTTTATCAAACCCAAAAGTAGTATCCTTAGTAGCAACCAAGTTCTGCCCCGTCTTCTTTACAAACTTCTTAGCCCGTCTAACAGCACTGCCTAAGGCCCACATGATATCCATGCGTTACAACTCAATTTCATCAACTTGCTCATAGTCCTCGTCAGCAAGATGTCAGTTTCCAATCTTCCCAGCGACTAATCCATCATAAGATTGAACAATAGTAGCTCGAAGATCTATGTGCTCTTTAGTAACTTCCACTGTGACATTTCCGAGATTCTCGGTCTTCAGCTTGGTTGTATTTGCCTCAGGAACAATGTATTGGGTTCCAGATGACCCTGCCGTTACGTTTCCTGAGGAACTACTTTGGGAGGGAGCAGAAGAGTTAGACATAAACGCCGTTTGTAGCGGTGCGCCTGATGAGGCCGGAGTTGGAACATAATTGTACAACACAAGATTCTGAGCGTAGGGTCCTTTCTTTGACTTGTATTTCTGACGCAGTTCTTCCTCCCTTAACTTCAGAATGAAATCATTTATGTCTAATATAGCAAGAGTGTCATTTTGTCTCAGATTAGACACAAATGGATCCTATTTGTCTGGCAGACCATCAGCAAAACTTGAAACTTTATCTTCTATGGAGGTGGTCACGCCATGAGTGTGCAACTCACTCATTAAGTGATAGAATCTATCAATTATGTCATCTAAGCTCTATTTTCCTATCGGTGAGAAATTGTCAAATTCCTTTCTAAGAGCTTTAGCCTTAAGTGCCTTCAGAGTTGCATTCCCATCATATCGTTCTTCTAAGGCCTCCCATAACTTCTTCGACTGCTTGTTCTCAGAGAACTGATGGAATATGTCCTTAGGTATAGACTGAGTCAACAAGGCATATGCTTTCTTTTCAGCATTATGCAGAGTCTTCTGGGATTCACTCATTCCTCTCAAAGTCAATTTCACCCTATTAGCACTGACTGGTATAGTATAACCAGTCTTTATAGACGTCCACAGATTGGGGTCAACTCCATTCAACTCCTTTCTAGCAGTGAATGCAGAAAACTGATCTTCCATTGCTTTGAACTTGATGAATTTAGAACAGGACAGATTGACTTATGCGATTGAACAAGACGACTGCGTCAACCGTGCAATTGAAGGATGTGAATGACTTCAATCGTGTGAATGGATTCAGTCGTGCAAATGAACAGGATGTTTGAGGTCAACCAACTGGAATAACTTAACCGTGCAAATGAACTGTGCAAAGGAGTTCAGTCGTGCGATTGAACTATGCGAATGAGATTCAGTCGTGCGATAGAGCTAATCGTGCGACTGAGGCTGCTGTTGCGGGAAAAATCGATTTTTGAACACTTTGACACAAAAATATGAATTTTTACGAACCCTAATATGCCGTATGGTAAAAGGTGAAAACTTTAACACAGAGACTCGTCAAAAACACGTTTTGAAGCCAAAAAGTGGATATTTTGATTGAAAACGTTGATTTTAACACCAAAACCAATTGAATCCATGCGAAATCATGAGCCTAAGCTCTGATACCACTTGTTAGGACCGTTTTCTTCAAGTGGTACTAACGGACTCTGTGTGAGACCAGATCAAATAGCACAGAATTCTATTTGATTGGCGATCCAATCAGTGAGAATGAACAACCTGATCGATCTAACGATGAAACAAACGTTAAGAACGAGTTGGAATCGATCAGGAACGAACTATGAACTTGGATGGGCGACTTAGGACGCTCTGGATGACTAGGGTATGAAAGTATTCGAAGTGTTTTGTTTTCCACGAATTATGTGGTAATTATAGGTTTTCAGTGTCCATTCGTACGACTGAACCATTAGCATGGTTCAGTCGTGCGACTGACTCATGCGGTTGACTCATACGTATGACTGAAGGTTCAGCCGTGTGACTGAGTCAATCTTATGTCTCAATCATACGACTGATCCAGTCACCTGGTTCAGTCGTGCGACTGGTCCATAAGTATGGTTCATTCATGCGTATGGGCCATAAGTATTGTAACACCCGGTTATTTTTTTAGGTAAAAAAAGAAAGAATAAAAGAGAAGGAAAAGAAATAAAATGTAAGTTAACCCAAGTTGAGGGGTTGAAAGTGTCCAAAAGGACACAACTATGGAAAAGTTGATGAATAAAGCAACATGGCCACCCATGTTTCTTCTCACACCTTACCATTCGGATTTTTGTTAGAGAGAGAAAGAGGAAGAGCAGAGAATTCTCGGGAATTCTAGAACCGTCTGAAAAGCTCAAGAGAAGGGTATAAGCTCAAAAGCAGCAAAGGTGAGTTCTCGAATCCCCTTTTTGAACATGTTTTAAACAAATTTTGGGGCTAGAAAATGCATGTGTATGTGTTTTTATAAAATTATGTTTCTACCCGTATGTGCGTGTGAACGTGTATGTGGACGGGTGTATGTTTTAGGGGTAAATGATGAGATGATTACGATATGAATGTGTTATGATGCTTAGAATGTTAGCACTAAGCATGGAATTTGATTTAGGACAAATTTGGGACTGAATTATGTCGTTAAGTGCAAATTTGATGCCCAACCGTCTGAACAGTACCCCAACCGCCTGAAATTGCCTTAGAAAAATGTTAAGTAAGCCCATGCGTCTGAACAGGGTCCATGCGCCTAAACAGGCCCATGCGTCTAAGGAAAAAAAAATGGTTGTGTAGGTCCAAACGCCTGAATAGTGCCCAACCGCCTATGTGCCCATGCGTCTAAGTCAGGCCCACGCGCCTGAATAGTGCCCAACCGTCTAGAAAGTTTGCTCAGGATGACCAAGTACAGGGCCATGCGTCTAAACAGGGCCCATGCGTCTGAATAGGGCCATGCGTCTAAACAGGGCCCATGTGTCCGAACAGGGCCCATGCGTCCAATACTTAGAAAATTTTCAGGAATTTTATGGGAGTCTGTGCAATTAGGGTTTTGCCACAACAGTTGACCAGGGTTATTAAATGCCTAATTCCAAGCATAATCATGATTGTTTTTATGATTCATTATTATTATTATTATTATTATTATTATTATTATTATTATTATTACCATTTTTGTTAACCCTATTATTAATGTTATTAATATTATTATTGTATGACTTTACGTACTTTGTTCATGATCGAGACAGAAAGTATTATCATTAATAAAGTGAAAGATTAATGATAAAGAAAAGTGGAACGTAACTGAATGAATGAAAGTCATGCAAGCAGATGTAAAGAGGTGCATGGCCTTGTTGTTGTTAGTTCAACTGTGCTGCGGGTTAGCTACCCCGAAGGATGCACACAGGGTCAATCTTTGAGATTGACAATGAGGTGAGCGATTCTGTGTCGCAAAAGACTCGGAAGACGTGCTATCCTTGAGGTTGCTAATGAGGTGAGCGACTCAGTTGTCGCAAAAGACTCGGATGACGTGCAGTCCTTGAGATTGCTAATAAGGTGAGCGACTCTGTTGTCGCAAAAGACTCGGAAAGATAATGATAAAAGTACAAAATGAACGATGATGAAGATAATAATGATATTACCTACGTGTACGTATGATGTGTGAACACATGCAAAAGTAAAGGATGGTTCTTAAACAAAAGTAAAGTATATTTATTTACAAAACTAGGACTCGCTCAGCAACACTGACTTTTATGTATTTTTCAGTTGGCAGGTAAAATGTTGCTGAGGATGGCATGCGGGTGAAGCTACTCGGCGGGGCATGACTGACATCCATTCATACATGATAGAACTGTTGTTTTGTAATG
>BJCO01778162.1:0-31873 GCA_018326465.1 Flaveria floridana | reverse complement strand
CATCTAGTCGGGACATCCCAATTTGGTCCTAAACAAATGGAATTCGTATCGTGACACATTTTTCTATAATTAACATATCTTTTTCTACTAGTTTTAAAAACGTCACGTAACATATTTTTGAAAGACGTTTTAAAATCTTCAACTTCAGGAACGCCAAGACCATCTTGCACAACTAAATTAATAATATGTGCAACACATCTGGAATGAAAAAATACGCCGTCACAAACCGGTTTATATTTTATTTTTATTTTTTTAACGACGGATGTGTTGTTCGAGGCGTTATCAAATGACATTGAAAAAATTTTGTTTTCTAATTTATATGTTTTGATTACAAAGTCTAAAATTTGAAATAAATTATCACCGATATGCTGATATCCGAATAATTCAAACGCAATCGTACGTTTCATCATTTGCCACGAACTTGGATCTATCCAATGGGCGGTGACGCAAAGGTACGATTCCGGTAAACCGTGTGGGGCCGACCAAACATCGGTAGTTAAGTTCGCACCGGTTTGTAAATTTTCAAACAAAACCTTTAAATCGTTTTTTGCTTGTTTCCAAAGATTTAAACAATCACGTCTAAGAGTGACGCGACTTATGTGAGTGTAGCGTGGTTGAAGAGTTTCTTGAATTAATTTTGTTAACCGAGGGTTGTCGAAGTGATCGAATGGTAATCCTTATTGAATTACAAACTTTGTCATTCTATCTCGAACCATATCGACGCTGAAGTTCCATAAACCACCATCGTTTTCGATTGATGTTTGGCCTTGACTCGGTGTACTTTTCAAAGACTTGCACCATTTGGTCATATGGTTTCTCAAAGTCGAATTAGAATCCAACTTGAAAAACGAACCACAAGCCTTGCATCGAGCTTTATTTTGACCATTCGACATTTCGCATAAGTCGAAATTGCACTAAATCTCTTGGTTTCTCGTTGTTGGTATAATTCTAACAACGGTAGCGACACTTGAGGATCCACCGGTTGGAAAGGATGATTCAGAAGCCATTATATAAAATTCAAGAGATTGAGAGAATAGAAAGTTGAGAGTGAGTGAACGTTTTTACGTTTTTAAGTACGTTTTTGAGTTTTGAGTATTGTGACTAAATCATTACACCCATTACCTATTTATACTATCATATAAGGGCAAAATGGTCAAAAAAAACTTGAAAAAAACGGTCAAAAAGGACTTCAAACGGCTATATGACCGTTTGAAAAAAAAATTCCAACGGTTTGAATCGGTTCCAAACCGGTTTTCTTGAACCGGTTCCAAACCGTTTTTCTTGAACCGGTTCCAAAACCGGGTTGGCCCAAAACCGGTTCCAAACTGGTTTCACCCAAAACTAATCCAAACCGGTCCCAAACCGCCGGTTTTTTCCGGGTTGGAACCGGTTTGGCCTATTACCGGTTCCAAACCGGTTCGGTTTCGGGTCGGGCTACCGGGCCGGGTCGGGTGACCGGTTCTTGTGTGCACCTCTAATAAATACCAAAAATAGTGGCACATCAAGCAAAAAATAGTGCTTTTTTTGTTTGTTTCTAATTTTAAAAGGGAGTAGTTTGAAAAATTTTTTCCTCAAATAAGCGTAGTTGTAAAAGTCTTTATCAAAATAGGTGTTTTTCACATTATCTCTTTTTCTGTTTTTCAAATCATCTATTATATATTTTTATTTCATTATATTCAATCAACATTTTATTATTTCTTCTTCGATCAGATAACTCATCAGAGTTTCTAATTAAATGTTAAATACAAGAAATTTCTCCTATATTTGGAGCAAGGAGTAATAAAATAATCATCACAAGAAATATGCTACTTAATTTTTATTTCACCGACGTTTCAACTAATATTTTACAACTTAAACTAATTATTTATGGTTATTGTTATGTTTTTCCTCTTAATACTTGTTTTTCGTTGGTGTTTCTTGGATCTTTATCGCCATATCAGATAGATATTCAATAATTGTTGATCATAACTTAAAATGAAACTAAACAAAAACATACATAATAAAGTGTCGTTAATTTTTGAAGAAGACAGTAAGCATGAGGGATTCAAAAAGTCAACCAGAAAATAAAGGTGCTCATCGGTTTGTTTTTTTTATTTTTTTGGTTTTAAAACTTAGGTTTAACGAAAAAAGGAACTAACCGGATTAAAAAAGTCCCGACCAAACCTATTGTTTTTAACCAAAGAAAACTAATAACCAAAAAACTAAACGAGTCGGTTACGGTTAGGAACCGATCCAAAGACCTCCTAGCCAGCTTTCTGTTCAGTTATAATTAACATGAAATCAACTTCAACAATGTAGATTTATGAGACATAGGAGAAATTTGTGGTATTTAATATTTAATAAAGAATAATTAAAGAAATATAATAAGTTAACTAAAAGCAAGATAAAAGACTGATGAGTTGATTTTAGGAAAAAATATAATATGTTATTGAAAAAAAATAAAAAAAATAATAGACGCGCTGAAGATAAAGGGAATAAAAAAAACACTTATTTTAATAAATAATTTTTTAACCACACCAATTTGATAAAAACTTTTACCAACTCCACTCTGGTAAAAAAAACTCGCGAAAAATATAAATATCAAATTAGGAAAAAAAAATGATAATTACCAAAATAGACCATATCTTCCCAAAACGATTCATGAAACTCTATCCTAAGGTGACTTCCACCAACATCTACTATTACCTAAAGTTTAAAAGCTTAAATAACATGCTAAATACCAGAATCAGCAATATCTGAATCTAAAATATCCTTCTATCGTTGAAATCTTCAACTCTGGTAACGAAATATGACACTACCCTTTAAGCAAAATATGCACGAAAACCACCACTGGCAAATTGTATCAAACTAGGCATAGTGTATCAAGAAGCTTCGGTCTCGCAAATCACAAAAGCTTGAATAAGAGACTGTGCCGCATGAGTCTGCTCTGGTGTACCGGATATAATGATCAAAGTTTCTTTTGCTCCAGGCTTCGGGTCATTTATGGTGATTTTAGCATCAGATATCTGAAACAACCAAATCACAGCAGAAGACATTCTTTCCTTTTTAATCGTTTTATTGTTGGCACTTAATTTTTAATAAAGGTAAATAATGCCTGAGGTTTTTTTTTTTTTGTTTGAACAGCCAATCAAATACCATTAAAAAGAGAAGCCAGCAGGTTGCTGCTCACAAACAAGAAAGAAAGAACAAAAGCACATGAAGAAACAAACAAAAACAAAACAGTACATAAAACCAGCTACTATGAGCCTCATAGTTAGGCTCTACAATAAGGACCACACTACCCGAAGCTTACAATTCATTTGGCAGATTCAGCTTTATGACCTCAAAACAAGAGTACATCAAAATTCTGGTATGATCCAATACATAATTGGTCGGTTTTTGAGAGGCATCTGTCTATCCAAAATGACTTACTTTCGAAAGGTTAGTTTTCTCAAGTAATGGTTAAACCGAAATCAATAACCAAATCAAACAAGTCAATTTTATTCTAGTAATCATACTATTACAACGAAAACATCATACTTACCCTTTAAACAAAGCAATTAGTATAGTTGCCATATTAACTAAGGCTTAAACATAAGTGTCATACTTAAGGCCTGTCAAATTCTTGCTAACATACAGGAGGTCGAATTAATACAAGTAACATTAATACCAAAATCCTTTCATTAATGAACTTGATGTGCAATGAATGTCAGCAAACAAACAAACAAATAAACATACCCAGTGTATCCCGCTGAAGAGCAGGGTCTGGGAGGGGTATATGGTGGCAAGTCTTTCCTCTATCTTGAAAGATAGAGAGACCAATGAATGTCAGCAAGAAATATTTTTTTTATTACCACAATATGAATTACTGAATGACATACCTCATGGATTTGTTTCAGACATCCACCGTCCTCTCCATATATAGAAGGAACAACAGTACGAGGAACAACCACTTCCACGGTGGTGTTTGTGATTACAGCTTGGTGGTTTCCTCTACATTTATGTAAACAAAATCACATGTAAACAAAACCGTTTAGAAAGCAATACTAATTTCATATGACTAACTTATTGAAATAGACATGCGCACACACCCTCCATATCCACCCATTCTCTTTTGGGAAGCTCCTCCAAAATCAGGAAAGCCTAAAGGTCCACCTTCAATGCCCTGCAATAAGATTGCATAAATGAATATTTACTGATATATATTTTTAAGACCAACTTTCATATTATGTATAATAGATTTTAATAATCGATTAACCCGTTTTTTATTTATAGATACATGTCCAGATGTCAATTATACAAGACAAATAACTAAAACAAACATTTGGTGCAAATCCAAAAACACTTTGGCATCTTATACAATATCCAACGTCATTCAAACTTTATCAATTTAACTGCTTTGGTTTCTCCAAAATAAGTTCTTATAACTTTGAAAGAGTAGATGCACTTCAGTAGTGCATATTACCAAAAAGATCATATGAAACAAAATAAAATCAATATAATAATAAATAATAAACATATGATTCTCTAAATGATCTTTTAAAAAAAGGCTCTTACGATAAGGTGGCTAAAAAGGAAAAGACATATCATCAAGATTCCTAGTTAACTGTCTGAAATCAAAAGCATGAACCTAAACTGAGAACCGACTCCTTTTATTAAAATAAGAAAGAAATAAAATTCAACTTTGGTTTTGTGTAATCCATCGCTTTTCAGTTTCAGTTATTTTGAACATCCCTACCAATCTACATAGATATATCAAAAACAAACAAAACCAAATTAGGAATAGAAGAGCATGATACCTGCGGACGCCATGGTACTGAAGATGGAAATCTTTCAGACACTGGATTGGGGAAGTCAGGTCGATCATGCATAAATGGAGGTGGATTGTCATGCAGATGAAACCCACTGCGCGGAGGGGGACCACCAGCATCAAATCGGTTAAAAGAAGGATACCTTCCAGGTGGTGAGAGTTCCCTCCTTCCCATGAATGGTGGAGGAAATGGCGGTCCATGATCTTGGAAACCGGGAAATGCATCTCGGAAATAATGATTCCGCAAACATGTTGTTATTTGCCAAAGAGCCTCATGAACTGCATTATACTCACCATTAATCTGTTCAATCCAAATTCCCGTTAGGTGATCGGACATGGTACAATTGCTTAACATGCACAAAATGTGAAGTATTTGAAAATTACAGAAAAGTTGAGATATTCAGAAAACATGATCCCAAATCCAATTAGGTCAAAATAGTCAAAGGCATACCTGGACTACTTCGTCATTTGAAGCAGCATACTGGGGAGTTTGATCTTTTCCTAATATACGAATATAAGCCCCAGTTGACTTTCTCATGTCAGATATTACTGCACCTCCCTTGCCAAGAATGCATCCAATTTGATGGGCAGATACTATGACTTTTGCTGTCACAGCCTTGCTCTCAGGTGAAGCCCTAAATATCCTTGTTTGTACACGAAGAACCGCATCTTGGGGAGCACATATCCGTTCATCTGGGTGCTGCATTAATTTAATCAAACAATTAACTGACTAGAGAAGTATAATAATAATAAAAATAGCATATACAGAGATAAGCCTAGGTTAATTAATACCGCGGGTCCAGATATAACAATAACACGGTCATCTGATTCGGCCATCTTATCAAGGACTTTAATGTCACATCCAGTCTCATGCTTAAGTGCCTTCACAACTGTACCACCTTTTCCAATTACACCTCCCACCTTCTCATCAGAGCATATCAAACGGTAAGTTAGCATGTCTGTGAAAGGACCAAAGCGCCCACCAAAAGTACCATTTCCACCATCACGAGGCCCTGCAGATGCCGGCCCTCCATGAGGAGGAAAAGGAGGGTATGCATCTTGTCGACCACCAGAGGAATGAAAAGAACCACTATTCTTGGCAGAATAAGAATCACTGCCACGGCGAGAATGATCTAAAAGCTGCTGCGAAACAGATTGAAGTGCTTTCCTAACAGCATTTACTTCTCCAGAAATCTATAAATAAATAAACAAATCCTGGTTGAATGACTTCTTTGAGTACATATTAACCAAAAACTAGTAGTACCTAGTACCTGAACCAATTCATCAGAAGAGGATGCACATGAGGGAAGTTTGTCTCTAGGAAGAACGCGAATTTGGGAGCCGCTTTCAGACGCCAATTGTTTAATTATAATGCCAGATTTTCCCAAAAGGGGGCCCACTTGAGAAGAAAATACGAGTAACCTCACAACAAATGGTGGTGTGGTTTCTTGGTTATGACCTTCATCTCCTCCATTAAGCCCAGGTTCTCCTTCAACCATACTTTCAAACACAAGCATCAGAGCCTTCTGCAAAGAAGATGGAACTTTTTCAGATTGCAAATCTTCCCCTGCAACAGACTCGTTTTTTCCTGCATCGTTATCCCGAGTTTCTTGATTTTCTTTAGTTTCTTCATCTGTATCAATAACTTCTTTAACTTCATTAGATATTACATTCTCGTTCCCAGGATCTGCAATGGCAATCACTCGTTCACTGCAGCCAGGGATGGTTTCTTCGACCCATATTTTTGCACCAGATTCCTGGCATATTTGTGATATTTTGTTGCCACCTTTTCCAGTAACACTTTCAATCTTATTATCGTGACAAAGCACTCGAAAAACATCGTTTCCATGAGTGGTTTTATATGATGTATTTTGGGAAGTAAAATTAGAAGACTTCTGCAACTTCCCTTTTCCATTGGTTTCTTCAGCATCCTGATCATGTGGTCTTTTAGAAGGCGTTACTTGAGATGCCATGTCCACAAGACTATCCAACCTGGCACAAAGAGATAAATCAAGTTGCGTGTTCTTAATGATAGCAATATAATTATTATGAATCATAACTTACAAAGAATATGGCAGATGAAGTCCCGACTGTAACACTAGGACACCAAGACGGTTAAGTTGTCTGTTCTACGTCACACACTAGTGAATCTTACCCTACAATATTATCTAGGGTTAGCCGGTTAGTTGTAAGGTAACAGATCATAAATTTATAATAGTGTCTAAAAACTGTAACATAAATCCACTGCATTTTGCAGAAGATAAACAATTCCAAGCAAAAACGGAATACAAAGCATATGACATATTGGCTCAGAATATGTAATCAACATGATACATAATTCACTACACCTAAATATATGCTATATGTAACATAATCAACAAGTGCTTCCAAGTTAAGTGAAAATTACATATCTCCAGTTCCTCTTACATTTTAGTGATCTTAAATTCTTAATTAAGCTTGAAGATTATTGTTCAACAAGTGTTAAATTCTTCTGTGCTTCCATGGGTATCAAATCAAACCGTAACTCAAAAAACTTCCAACCAATTAATCTAATTTTCGATTCTATCGTGCATCGGACTTCATAACCATAGACGAAAGTGCTAGAATAGACCATATAGAGTATAAATTTGAACAAAATAATATCAAATTTTCCAGAACGATACACAAAAGGATCAATGTACACATACAGTTGTGTAAACAGAGATTGAAGCAAACTTGACCTAGATTTTTAGGATACCTGATGACGATGAATGCGATCGCACTGTTCACAGATGCAATTTTTGAAGAATTATGTTTGCTGATAAAGGAGTGAATTACATGCGGCGGCGATGGGGTGGCCGATGTGGCGGTGAGCCGGTGACGGAAGCGGTGTGGGGTGATGAGGGTAACGAAGTGAAGAGAATCAATAAGGGTCACGTGCAAGTCATGTAACTAAGCTTATGTTTAGTGCCTTTATGGCAATCTCTCAACAAGTGAGGTGGAAGGCGCGGCGGTCGCTGTAATAAAGCTACCGCTAGCATGGAGCGATGAAAGTGGGTTAGCACGGGTACCGCTATCGATTAACACGCGGTACTTTCCTTTATATAGATCGCATATAACAATTTAAACTTTGCTGAAAACATATTAATTACGACTTGAAATTGAATTTCAATTATAATATTCTATAAGTAGAAAAAATCTGAAACATTCGTCCTCCCATGGGTAGTGACTGTTCATCAACATCGCCATTGACTACCCATGAATAGCACAGTATGTGCTCTTGTCTTCTTATTGTACTTCAGTCCATGATTTCCTTTTTTGGCGGAAAACGAATTTGAAGGTTTAGCTATCTTCGGTGGCTATGGAGGTTCAACCACCACTGACGGATTTGGATCATCAATCATCAAAGAGTTTGGAGTTTGAACAACCAAAGAGTTTTTCTAGTTTCGAAGCTAGGTTCGGAATTGAGAAAATATTGTTGCGTGTAGATGTTATTTCCGTTTTTCAAGTATTGTGATATTTGTAGAGTTGAAAATATAATCGTTAGAAAATATTATGTTGGAAAAACATAATCTTTGAAGGTTTAAATTAATATTAATTAATAATTTTTTAATTTTATTAATGTTGTTTTTATTTATTTTTTATTTCTATTTGAAGTAAACATATAAGGAAAAAGAAATTAAGATAAGTAGGTAGGGGTGTGGAAGTGAAAGCAGTGAAAGCGCTAAAAAGGATGGAAATGAGAATTGTGGTATGTTGATGTTAAATTATGGTTTGATGTGACCTGATTTAATTGTTAAAGATAGTCTAAAAATTGCATAATAGCCTAACAAATTTTAAGTTCCACGTGTAAAGGTCAGAAAACCTATAAAGACAAGGTTTTTTTAACGGCATTTAAAACTATCCTCGATACCCGAGTGAGTCTTACTGAGACGGAATTTCAATCATTCATACTGATTTTGACTTTACATGCCTAACTCATCCAAAAACATCATCAAGAAGAAAACTCACCACTATAGGAAAACCCACTTGAGTTAAGTTTTGAACCTGACACCTAAAATATCACAAGCTCTAACCATCAAGACGGTTAAGTATAAATCGTACAAAGCTGGTTCCGTGTAGTAAAAAAGTAAAACCATGTTCTATCTAAATTTATCAGTTAAAATAAAAAATAAAAAAACCATTAAATTAACATATACGTATAAAGGTGGATGGGAAAAAGTAAATAAGTAATTAAAGAAGATAAACTAAAAAAACATGTATGTGTATATATATAGGGATCGGTTACTATATAAAGTGTAATTTATGTGCAAATCGTACGAGGTTACCACGACGTGACACGTGTATTTTGGCGGATGAGTATTTCGATTGCGTCATAATTACACATATAAGATACATAAATAAGCAAGTTATATTCATAATCAAGCAAGTTATATTTACTTTTTTTTTGAACGGCTAAGATCTTGGGTGTAAACATACCCTTTCGGGGCTATGTCCAAGGTCGACTACTCGACCGCCCACAAGACCCAGCCCCCCCGATGCGCAGGAACCCCGTGGAATGGGTAAACCTTCGCCCCTGTCAGGTTCAAACCCGGGATAAAGCCCAGATTCGTCCCCTCACCCAGATATTCCTCCAACTAGCACAAGTGGGATTCGAACCCAGCACCTCCACTTTGAAAGGACAGACTCTTAACCACTGGACCAAGTTATTAGGACACAAGTTATATTTACTAATATGCAAGTTATATTTATTATTACGTAAAGTAAACTACTCACGTTATAAAAAAATAATTATGAAAGTTATATGATGATGACTTAAGTTGTTTTCATAATTACACAATTAATAATTACACAAATTATACGCAGAACATATAGATGTTTTTAAAAAAATGTTGATTTTTTTTAAAAAAGTATATCAATACTATACTCAAATTAAAAAAAATAAAATACTTGATTTTATAGTGTAATATTTTTTTAAAAAATATATCCTATAAAAAGTTATACGCATTTAAAAAAACCAGAAAAAATTTGAAAAAAATCAATAATTGTATGTTATTTCAAATTTACCTCTCAAGTCTCCTTTCATGCGTAATTATTTTATTTTTAATACGAACCATGTATATCTTAGGTCAATAGTTGTTATTACTTCACACATGTCAGAAGATTTATTAACTTTGTATAGAAAACTTGCTCTCCCTATATATATGTGTTGGATCGGGTTATGAGCTAACAAGATTTTTATAGTGATTGACAGATGACAAATGAGAAATCTAAGTTAACTGTCTTACTAACAAACACACAAATATTTTGAGTAAAAGTAATGACATAGGAATTTTTTTCAAAGTATTCACTTGATTAACTTTTCTCATTACAATGAGTAAATATCAGCAGATAATAAGTGGGCTAACAAGCTAACCTCAAAACTATACAAGTGAGAGATATTTATACTAAGAAAGCTAAACACTTAGAAGAAATCACTTTAAATCTATTCCAGATTCAGGATAATATATGTACATCGTAGACAGGCAATCGACACATCAGAGATCAGCAACTTCAGTACAATGTTGTCTCCAAAAGGTAAAACATTACAGCCGCTAATGTACTTCGGTACAGACAATCTTGTCTAGTGTACAGTCGATCGACAACTCATCAACTTGAGTGCCGATTTGCTGTAAGTTAGCACTTAGCAAATTTTGACATTAGGAGCCGGTACTGATCTTGGAGTTTTCAGTAGCTTTATTCTTCTCATGGATCAACAAATTCTCTCTAGGATGATGCTAACAAAGCTCTTTCTCAGCCTTCAAGCATCCTTATCAACACCGACTCGTATATCTATCCTATTCTATCTCCTGAGGGGTTTTCAAGATGTACACTTACCAAGTCCATGATAGTTTAAAGAGATCATACTCTTTGACTTCAATCTTGTTAGCACCAGCAAAGGTCAGACAGTAGAAATTGGTTGAGCAATTATAACTCTAATGGGTGATAGGATCATGAATGCTCAATTGAGTTACATGTAGAACATCTTTTTCTTTGTCTCCACTTGGTTCTACTTTAACTCTGTTCCCAATCTTTATCTTCAGTCTAGATGTCATTGATTTGTACTTGTCAGGCATACCTTTATATTCTTTGATTAAGGAGAACATCTTCCGTAGGTTTTCAAAATTAAGGTTTAGAACTTCTAACTCCATCAAGAAGAATAACTTGGACTTGTTCTTTCTTTCAATGAAGTACATCTCAGCTTTCAAATCATATTCCCAGTGGATGATGTTTGTACCATCACCTTTTGAGTATTTATCTTATTCAGATTCTAAGAGTTCTTCTTCATTAGATTGCTCAGAATTGTCCTAATATCTTCTTATTCTTTTGATATCCGTAGTGATGACTACTTCATCTTCTGATTAATCTGACTGAGTTTATGTTAAAAATTTAGCTGCTTGAGGAGCTTGTTGGACTGATGGAAATACATGCGTGGCAGTTTGAGTGGTGGGAAGAGATGATTGTGCTCAAGTGCTGGATGTAGGATTAGTAGATGGGGTGGCTTCGGTAGCTTAAGACACTCTTATCTTTTTTTCTTTGTTCTGAAGCCTGTTTTGGCGTTTAAAGATGTGACTTGTAAATCATCATCAACACCTTCTCTACTTCCTTGCCTTAGAGTCATTGTTGATGTTCCTTAGCCTTAGTCTGGTCAGCTCAACTATCTCAAATCTGTTGAAGCATACAAGTTGATTCTTTGAGTAAGCGACCCTTCTAGCTGCCGATCTGGTGATGAAGTATGTATCTTTGTTTTGATCGTATTCCCACTCCATTATTGGATCATATGCTGATAATAGAGTTTCAGGGTTCTCTTCACTAGCTTCAACTTTGACTAAGGACAACATCTTTTAGAGTAGAATCTCGTACCCTTCATTTCTATATCTAAAGATGCTAAGATACTTAGCAATTTGCTCTAAGATGTCAAGAGGTAAATCAAGTATCTTATTCTTATGATCATAGTATATGATATCTCTATTTGCCCTATTGACAATAAATTTCTTCATTTAGGCTGCATACCCAACACCTAAAATCTTTGTACCTTTCATGATTTTTTTTTTCACTTCAGGATCAATCACCCTTGCCTTTACTATTCTTCTAGGAACAACTTTCTTTTTAGCAAGGACTGATGAAATAGGTAGATTATAATCAAATGCAGTTTAGTCAAAATCAAGAGATGATAGATGCTCAATCGGCATATGGGAGGACCTTTGAACAATTTTCTTATTCCTCGTTTGTTGTCTTTTCTATTGTTCTTTAGCTTCTTCATACTTTGGGAGCTCTTCAGCTGCAACCCTCTTTTTGATTTCTCTGATGTTTAAATTAAGAGTAGAGATACTTATTACTCCTACTTGTTTGTAAAAGAAGCCATAGTACCTTAAGTACATCTTCATTTGTTGCTTGTCTCTAGACTCCTGTCCAACTCTCTTAACTTGTTTCCTTTCTAATTCAGCCCTTCTTCTTCTAGATAACTTTGCTGGTTTGTCCATCTCAGCATGAATTGCAGCTGTTAGCTTTGATTTCATCTTCACAAGACTCCATTCCATGATATCATTAAAGTTGAGTCCTTTTAACTCAATTTGAGCTGTCAGGAGATATTTTTCTTGATATTTCTCGTTCCTTTTCTAAGAGAAGGCCATTTGTATGGATTCAGCAGTTGTGGACACAAAAGATTGTTGAGCAGTTGTCCTTTGAGGAGAGCTTTTGGAAGTCTACCTAGATAACTTCGATTTCACTCCCTTGACAGCTTTGATGTTCTTCTTGGATGAAGCTATTGGTTTAGTTCCACTTGTTTTTGTAACAAGGTTGATTCTTTTTCTTACAGAACTAGATTCCTTTACACCTTGGCCTATTGTAATGATGTTCTTCTTTTCAAAAGATTATGGAGATCTACTAGTAGAACAATTAACTCAATTTCAACACCCTGTGGATATAGGCCTTTCTTTTCTGAGACTCACTTTTAATTTTTTCTTCAGCGGTCATAGGTCTCTTACATTTGGCTGAGGTAGATATTGCAATATGTCCGACTGCTAAAGGTTCGGTTGATACACCTGATGCCTCACCAGCTGATTTAGGATCATTGATAGTTATCTAAACTCTCTCAACATCCTTTGCGACTGTGGCCATCTACTTGCATATTCACCTCAGAGCTAACTGGGTTTTAGTTTCAACATCTGATTAACCAAACATCACCTCAGCTAATTTCTTGAGTTTAGACTCAAGGGTGTCCCTTGTGAACTTTTTTAAGTTGGCCTGCTTCTTCTTTAACAGTCACCCCATGTCTTTGCATATCATTTTCCATAGTCTAGGTTCCTCTTATGTAGACTATCATCCTACCTGTTAAGTTATCTGCTGAAAAAGCCTCTTGTCTGGCTGTTTCAGTAGTTGCATCAGTAGCTGGTTTCTTTAGCTCTTATGCAGCTTCTGATAGCACTCTTAGTAGTGGAGCTTCTTTTTTTAGCAGATAACTTAGGAATGACTTAAAGTCTTAGCACTAGTTCTCTATGTAATGTTTTTTCATTAGTTCGTTTTCTTTTAAGAGAGAGAGAGAGAGAAGAAGTGCTGGATCTTCTCATTTAAGCCATCATTTTCTTTCTAAGCCGAACCTTTTGGTTTATTATTTTCATTACTATCTGGCTTCCGTTTTCTTCTCCTCTGAGCTTTCATATCCATATCTATCTAGTAGATCATTCATCTCGACTTCAATTTCAAACAAAGGTTCATAGTCTTCATTCAATCTTAAAGAAAATGGAATTGGATACGAGAGATCTACAACTTGATCAACCAAACCGAGAAGGATACCTTCAGCAACTTCTTCGGTCTTATTCTTCCCTTTTTTTAGTAGCAACATTGAGATTCTAGACGATAATAGAAGAGTTAAGAAAGGCAATTCAAATGTTCTTATGATGTTGAAGAAACTTAGAAGCTGAGGATGATAGACTGCTGAAGTTTAATGGTTTCTTGAAGGGATCTAACCTTAAATTCAAGGTCCATTTCCCTAGCAGCTGACAGCTAAAGAGTGTTTAGTTGAGATTCTAAGTGAGCAACTCTTGCCGTCTTGTCTTGTAGAGTCCTAAGTTAAGCTTCCACCTTAAGAACTCTATTTGTCGAAGCTTTAAGCAAACAGTTCTCAAATTCAAGAACCGTAGCTCTTTTAGCATAACCTTAAAGCATTGCATTTTCTGCTTGTGAGATAGTCAATCTTTAGGCAATCTCAAGGTTATGTGTTATCAATTCATTAATTTTTTCTAGGATTCCCTTGTCCACAGATATGGAATCCTTAGGACTTGGTGAGGTCCTAGGGTGAGCCCCTGCACCCTCACCATCAGATGTGGTTTATTGGCACCCTGGATTCCCTTTTAATATAGAGATTTTCAAGGTGAGTTGTCATGGTTGAGGTTCTAATTATGTTATCTCTGTCCTGCTGATCAATTGATGGATCAGCAGTAAAGACAACCTCTTCAACATTAACCCTTTCTCTTATAGGATCAATATTTTATGTAAAGGATGTGGGTCAGATGTTTTTACAAGCACATCAGTCTCTACTATATATAATATATAGGAAGGGAAAGATAGTGGGTCATGCTAAGTGATAGCATAAGCATCCTCATCTAGGGTAGGGCGATATGTGAATGGGCATTTGAGGAGCTTAGTCTATTGACCCGGCATGTAAACTGGTCTTAATGAGACTTTTTCCTTAAAAGTTGTCTAAGTTATGTGGTTGTCCCTTTTTGGTTTCTCAATAGAGTGTTGGGACTCTAATTGAGGGCTATTGGGTTTGGTGTGGGTATGCTCAGAAGAAGGAAGATAAACCTTCTGATTCGGAGATATCCAAGGGTTGGATCTTCTCATATGGTTTCTGATGTTTGGCTTTTACTTGTAAGAAAGTAAAGCACTTACTCACATCTTACTCACATAGTTCACCATATCACACTTTAACCCTTGCCATAAATAATCTTTCCTTAGATCATGTTACATTTTATTATTGCCTGGAGGAATAGAATACCGCATATTATGTGCCTCATCCAAAATCTTCTCTCTCAAATCCCTATAACATGACATACGTCTAAACCGGGTCTTAACACCAAGTGTGTTTTCCCTGAAAGTCATAACCTGTCCTTTAATTCTTTCTAACCTGTTTCATTCCTCTCTTTCAACGCTTCCTCCTAAAAACTTTTGACCTGATGCTTAACATCTGATGTCATGATCAACTAATAGGCTTACACTCAAATGGGCTCGGGTCTCCCTTTATGACTTAAGGCATCAACGACTACATTCACTATTCTGGGATGATAGTGAATCTTGCAACTAAGTCATGCGTTGGGTAGTTGACTTAATGGATTTTCAATTGCCTAGAGACGTAGGCTATGACATTCCCTCTTTGCATCAACACACAACCCAAGCCAGAGCATGAGGTTTCTAAATAAATGACCAGATCAATGTTTCCTTCTGGTAAAGTCAAGATAAGGGCTTGAGTTAACCTCGTCTTTAACTCTTGAAATGCTTTTTCTTGATCCAAACCCCATTCAAACTTCACATATTTCCTCGTCAACTTTGTTAAAGGGCAAGCTTACTTACAAAAATCTTGAATAAACCTTTGATAGTACCCCACTAGACCCAAGAAACTACGGATCTCGAATGACAACTTTAGATAATCCTATTTCATTACCGTCTCGAACTTGGCAAGTTCCACTATAATCCCTTACGGATAGATGAAGTGGCCTAGAAATTGAACTTCACGTAACGAGAATGCATATTTCAAAAACTTTGCATACAAATTCTCTCTCCTCAAGGCTTTCCTCGCCTCTATAATATGATTGGCATGATCGTCTTTTCTTCTTGAGTAGATTAAGATATTGTCAATGAACACGATCATTGACTTATCTAACATAGGTTGGCACACGAAGTTCATAAGATCCATAAATGTCATGGGAGCATTCGTCAATCCAAATGACATCACGAGAAAGTTGTAGTGTCCATAACGTGTGGGGAATGTTGTGTTCGGGATGTCTTGTTCCTTGAAATTCAACCGATGGTAACGTGACCTGAGATCTATTCTGGAAACCTACTAGCACCTTGGAGTTAATCGAATAGATCATCAATTAGAGGCAATGGGTACCGGTTATTTACTGTTAACTTGTTGAGCTCATGATAATCAATACATATCCTCATACTGTCATCTTTCTTTTTAAATGAATAAAGCTTAAAACCCTTATCCAGAAGGTCCTGCAATTGAGTCATCAATTCCTTTAATTCTGAGGGAGCTAAACGATACGGTGCCATTACGACGGGTTGTGCTCCTAGTACCAAATCGATCTGAAACTTGATTTCTTTATCGGGTGGCATTCCTGACAGGTCCTCGAGTACCATATCGGGAAAGTCACTTACCATGAGTACATCCGCTAGTTGAAGTACCCTTGCTTCAACATCCTTAACATACATCGGGTAAGCACCACAACCTCATCTGATATACTTCTCTACCGTCAACATGGATATTACTCACGGAATAAGACGTTTAGATGAATCATATTCTTTCGGCATACGATATTTGCTTCGTAGGTCTCTAACCAATTGCCATATCAAAACCTCCTAGGGCCATAACATACAATCTAGCAGGAAATATATGACCCTCCAAATCTACAAGGCAATCTTCAATAATAACGGTTACTTTTATAGATTCACCTATCTTAGTCTCTATATAGAAAGGAACATCCATCTACCTACTCTTACCATGCATCACACGACAGAAATCAACAGATACAAATCTCTCACTACCACCAGAATCAAAGAGCACAGAAGCATACAAATGGCTCACCCAAACATACCTGAAACCATTTCAGGCTCCATTATATCCTCCTCTCAAGTCATGTTGAACGCCCTTGCCTTTGCTTGATACTGTTATTCTTTTCTTTTTTCCTCGTAATCACGATCCCTAAGCTTCCTGCTTCATCTTTTCTTGCAATCCCGACCCAAATGGCCTATCTCACCGCATGACTCCCCGATACCTTACACTCTCATAGTGACCCTCGCCTCCACACTTGAAACATTTATTCATTCCCACTCTGAGTTCCCCCAGATGACTCCTATCATACTTCTTACACTCCTTTCGATCATTCCCCTTCTCTGTTCTGTGCAACGGTTGTCGACCCTCGTCTTCTTTTCTCCAATCCTTTAGTTGTCATTCCTGAACCTCTTCCCATTCCTGTTCCTATTCCAACTTCATTTCTTAGTTTTCCTATGGGATCAGTTTATGAACTAACAATACTTTTCTAGTGATGGACAAATGACAAATGCGAAATCTAAAACCCTGTTATATCGATCATCGAGTACTGTTTCATTGCCCGATTAACTCCAATATACATCAAAATCATTCTGATTTGTGGATTTGTGTTGTTGTTTGATATTTATAGGTTGTTCAAACAAATTTGAACATATTCCATCTTCTAACATCTCATATTCCAAATTAACTAAGAATTTATTAAGAGGTTTGACTAATTTTTTACCATAACTTCTTAAGTGACTGATTATTAAGAGTTTGTCATTAATTAGCTTATTCTCATCAAAAGCCATTAATTCAAAGGAATTTATGTTTTAGTTGATTTAATATCAGTATTATCAGTGATTTGTTACTGCTGTGTGAGTGTATTTGCATTACGTTTTCTTTACACATTCATAAGGCATTAGATCAGTTGATAGTTTGATAATTATCAAGTTAACTAAATTGTGTAATTCAATTGTTGGCTCCGCTTACCAACCCCTAAAATTAGAAAACAAAGCTGGTTTTAAAATATGGAAAGTTAGATTCAGGAATCATGTTAACTACACTGATTCTGACTTATGGCTGTCTATAACTGAAGGTCCCTATATTCCACCTGCTCTTGGGCCTGATTATAGTGACAAAATTTAGCCCATAAGTTTGAAAGATCTGTCTCCTAAAGATGCTAAGAGAGTTAAAATTGACATTAAAGCCTATAGTATGCTCACTATGTCTTTACCTGAAGACCTCTTGATGAGATATGAAGCTTACAAAACAACCTATTCTTTGTGGAATATTCTTCATACTTTATGTGAAGGAAGTGATAAGATAAGAAGCATTAGGAAGGATACCCTTCTTTCACAATATGAGACTTTTCATCATATTGAGGGTGAATCTGTTCCTCAACAACTCCACAGATACATGCAATATGTTATTGAGATGAATACCTTTGAGTTGAAGTATAGTAATGAGGAGTTGAACAAAAAGATGCTCCATACTTTGCCAGAAAGTTGGACTCAAACTATGTCTGTGTTCAAGAATACTATTGATCTAAAAGCAATTGGGCTAGAAACTTTGGTAGCAAAGGTGGAAGCTCTAGAATTGGATGAGAAAACAAGGAACAAAAGTGTAAAAGCACCAATTGTAACATATCAATTTAAGAAACAAAGAGTTCTGGAAGTGCATTTATTTCTAATGATGATGATAGAAGCTCTTATTTGTGAGTGATGATGAAGATGAAGCAGCTTTCTATGCAGCAAAGTACTCTAAATCAAACTCACAAAGCAGTTCAAACAAGAAACTTAAAGGGAATCTTGATGATACAAAAATCTCAAATGTTATAGCCATAAAGGGATCCACAACCAACAAAAGCAACACTCAATATGAACCAATTACCGTGGTCCTAGAATCAGAAAAGCAGAAAGCAGCTTTTGTAGACTTCCGTTCAAGCGTTCAAGCTTATCTAGGTAGTACCTTGACCCCTACTCACATTTGTCAACAAGACCTTGAAGAACTTCATCCAGATGAAGTGAAGGAAATAGACTTACAATGGCAAATGGCCATGATTGCATACATATCTAAGATGTATTTAAGAAGGAATAAGGGACTGGCTACTGCAGGGAGAACTACGAAGATTGGTGTTGATAAATCCAAAGTGAGATGCTACAAGTGTAATTTGAATGGTCACTTTTCAAGAGAATGCAATCAGCAATCAATAAATGACTTGATACAAGCAAACCAAATAAACTTCAAGCAACCTCAAATTACAAACTCATCCCTACCAGCAACAAGTTCTTCAGCAAGTACAAGTAACTCTAAAGAAACTGTGTTAATTATCTTGCAGGATGGTACTTGTGATTGGAGCATGTATGGGAAAGAAGTTCTGGAGGAGAATCAAGCATTGATGGCTAACATGGAGAACAAAGTTCCATCTATGGCCAGAGAGGTAAGAGATAGGTTATGTTCATCCAGTTGTGTTACAGAGGTTGAAAGATATAGAGTCCATGCTAAAAAATTAGCTGATAAAATCAAAGAAACTATGCTTTTGAATGAATCACATGTGAGAGAACACAAATTATATCAGGTCAAAATCACTTCTTGACAAAAGGATTTGGATAAACTCTTGTTTGAAAATTATAATTTGAAAGCATAAGTTGAGCATCTGACCACCTCTTTAACAAAATCAATGTCTGATCATGCATCCACTAAAGTGAAACTTCAGAAGTTTCAATTATCATCTCAGCAATATAAGAAACTTTTAAATACTTATATTAAAACAAAGAATAAGTATGGGTTGGGATTTCATGCTGTTGCACCTCCATTGAATGATAACTGCACCACATTACCCGAGTTAATGACCAATAGTTTGTCAAACCATTTTGTATCAAGTACCAAAACTAAACCAAAAATTAAAACTTATAAATTGGTAAATGGTGAAGATGCTGAGGTCAGTGAAACTGATTCATCTGAATCAGAATTTTCAAAACAAATTGAATCAGAATTTGACTTTGATGATTGTGATGACCTGAAAGAGTTTGATTAGCCTAATGAGAAAAAATATGCTGGTTTGAGTAAGGGGAAGAATGTTTTAATTAAGCCAATAGTTTCCAAAGTCCTTGAGGAGATTAAGCTACCTTATCCTCCCAAACAAAGAAACATGTTAAAGACCAACTATATAAGAATTGCTCAATTAAATGAAGGAATTTATGAGCTTAACAAGAAGCACAAAATTCATTCATAAAAAAGGACTGTTGGATCGACAAATGAAGAGAAGATCACTTCCAATAAACATTTGCGGAAGAAGAAGACTGTCACAGAACCAGCTGTAGAAAATCCACGGAAGAAGACAAATGTTGCTCTTCCAAAACAGTCAACATCTATAGAAGATCTACGGAAGAAGCAATCATCTACTGAATCACACAATGCCAACAAGAAAGGTAAGAAACCATAGAGAGTTATGAATCCTCAGCAACAAGAACCATTGACATCATGTCTGGTAGAGGTAAAGATTCTTCAGTTGCAAAGTTTGAGAGAGAATTGAAAAAGCAAAAGAAAAAGACAGTGATAGAGTCTGAGAGTGAAGTTGAAGAAAAATACTGTAAGTGGTGTGACATGTATAACCATAATACAGATGATTGTTACTTCAACAACTATTGCTCCATATACAACATGAACAATCACATGACTACTGATTGTTACTTTAACAAACACTGTACTATTTGTAACAAGAATAACCATTCTACTCAAGAATGCTACTTCCACAAGAAGAAAAAATCAAAAGTCCTAAAGAAGCAACAATCTGAGAATGTTGAATCAGACTCATAATCCACTGAAAGTAAGGAAAAGTCAAAGCAAAAGAAGCAGCAACCAAAACAAAAGGTTCCAAAGGCAAAGAAGCTAACATCTGCTAATGATCAAACAAAGAGGAAGAAGGAGAAGCAACATTTTCAAAGCAAGACTCCTCATAAGAAGGTAGATTTGTAAGAAGATGAAGCCTTCTATGACCACTTTGAAAAAGGTAATCAAGTACCATAATCTTTCTATGACCACTTTTAAAAAGGTAATCAAGTACCACAATCAAAGACAAAAAATACAGAAACTTTCTCTAATCAAGTATCATCATCAAGTTCATAGAACAAGAAACTCAAAGAAGGGGTGACAGAGGAAGTGTTGTGGATCAAGAACAAAGTGTTTCAAGTTCATCTTCAAAAGAGTCATCCTCACCCCAAACAAACCATAATGAATCAAATGAGTCTAAAAACAACCCTGAGACGTCTAGGCTCATCCATGAGGGAGTAACAATCTTAAATATCAATGGCAAGCCTAAGGCCATTAAGGCTTGTGCTCCAATCTCTAATTGATTTCATTATTTATATAGGAACATCCATGGAGGACTGATAACAAATGGTATGTTGATAGTGGGTGTTCCAGGCATATTCTAGGAAACTGTTCTCTCCTCCATGATTTCAAACATAAAATGCTTCATATATGGCATTTGGTGGGGATAAGAAGGGAGGTAAAGTTGTTGGTGAAGGAATGGTAACAGATGGTGTACTCAAATTTGAGAAAGTAATTTTTTATGAAAATTTACAATACCACTTGCGAAGTGTATCTCAAATTTGTGATCAAAGTTATACCACTCTATTTAATAACATTTACTATTACATTCTTAAGCCAGGTTTTCAAATCCTAATAGATTGGATCCTTCTTAAAGCACCAAGAAAAGGAAACACATATGTCTTGGACATGAACAATATCTCAATGACAAGCAACAAAACCTGCCTGATTTCTAAGTCATCAGATGATGAAGCTCAACTGTGGCATATAAGGATGGTTTATTCAAATATAAAGAACATGAATAAGTTGGTCAAAAATAACTTAGTCATTGGCCTTCCTAAGAAAGAATTTTATTGTTCTAATCATTGTTCATCATGTTATAAAGGATAACAACATAGGGTGTCACATAAGTCCAAAACAATCAACACAAACACAATTCCACGCAAAATGCTACACATGGATCTTTTTGGTCCAACCAATGTGATGAGCATTAGAAAAAGGCAATATTGCTTGTGACTGTTGATGATTTTACTAAATTCACTTAGGTATTTTTCTTAAAACATAAAAGTAAAGCATCAAAAACATTAATAGAGTTTATCACTAATATTAAAAATCAACTTGATTTAAAAATCAAAATCTTGAGAAGTGATAATGGATCTGAATTTGTTAACCATGTTTTAGACTCCTTTTGCAGGAACAAAGGCATAGCCAGACAATTCAGTACACCAAGAACTCCACAACAAAATGAAGTTGTTGAAAGAAGAAATAGAACTCTCTTTGAAGCAGCAAGAACAATGCTAGCTGACTCATATTTGCCAATCATATTTTGGGTTGAAGCAGTGAACACAATATGCAATATTCAAAACAGGACCTTAATTATCAAAAAACATAATAAAACACCCTGTGAACTTTTGTTTAAAAGAAAACCTTTTATAGGATATCTTAGAGCATTTGGATGTCATGTGTCTATTTTAAATACCAAAGATCAATTAGAAAAGTTTGCTGAAAAAGCCTATGATGGTTTCTTTATTGGTTACTTATCAAATCTAAATCATATAGAGTCATCATTCCACATCAAAACATTATGGAGGAAACTCTTAATGTATCCTTTGACGAATCATTATTTCCAAAATCTATAAAAGGATCATCTTGGCTTTTTGATATAGATGCATTAACAAATTCATTTCACACTGGTTATTTGAATGTTGTAGGTCGTTCGGATACATGTTATCCTCATGCCTCCAAGTATGAGTGAAATGCCATTGACTGCGGATCCTCTAAGATCATCATGTTCACACACTTCAAGTGTTGCAGATCCTGGCCCTTCATCACAAACAAGTAATGGAAATTTTGATGTAAATGAAAATTCAACTTTTGAATAAGTAACTAATGCATCAGTAGAAGTTAATAATGAATCCGCAGAAGTTACTAGTGCATCCGGAGTAGTGAACAATGCATCAGCAGAAGTTCCTTTTACATCCGTAGATGTCCCATCTCCTTCTGGAGATGCTTCATTGCCTTCAACTGAAGTTCCCAATCCATTAGGAGACATTCCATCAGGAGACATTCCATCAGGAGATATTTTAACTTTATTCATAACTACATCAACAGATCAACAAACTACGTTTGTAGTTGTTCTTGTAACTCCCACGAAAGTTATTCCTACATCTGCAGAAACATAAATTCATGAAGATGGTTTTCATTCAGCATCAAAAGAATAAAATGATGAGGATTTCGACTACTTTGTTGATTCCCCGTCTCAGCTAGATCCATCTCCATCATCATTAACCAATATCACTAACTTGAAATCATCCATTCCAATTTAATCGATTCCAACATCAAGAATTCATAAGTATCATCCAATAGAAAATATCATTGGTGATCTTAGAAGCCAAGGGGGAGCTGCCAATATTCATCGCTTCTCTTGTTTTCTTTCACAAGTGGTTCCTCTCAACATCACTTCTGCATTAAAAACAACAGCTGGATTGAAGCAATTCAAGAAGAACTTTAGCAATTCAGAAAGTAAAAAGTTTGGAATCTAGTTGATCTTCCTAAAGGTCAATATCTAACTGGCACTAAGTCGTTTTTCAAGAACAAACTAGATGACAGAGGTATTATTGTCGGAAACAAAGCAAGGCTAATAGCACAAGGGTATACTCAAGAAGAAAGGATAGACTATGATGAAGTCTTTGCCGCGGTTATAAGGATTAAAGCTGTTAAAGTCTTCCTAGCCTATGTTTCATATAAGAAGTTGACAATTTACCAGATGGATGTAGAATGTGCCTTCTTATATGGTAAAATTGATAAAGAAGTCTATGTTGCCCAACCACCAGGCTTTAAAGATCCTGATTACCCACACAGGGTATACAAGCTTAATAAAGCTTTGTATGGTCTTCATCAGGCACCAAAAAAATGGTATGAAACATTGTCCTCTATCTTGTTCAAGCATGGTTACAAAAGGGATACCATTGGTCAGACTCTCTTCCTCAAACATGATCATCAAGACCTCTTGGTTGTCTAAATTTATATGGATGACATTATTTTTGGGTCAATAAACAAGAGATTATGTGAAGACTTTGAATGTTTGATGAAATCTCAGTTCCAAATGAGTTCCATGGGAGAATTAACATTCTTCCTTGGTTTATAAGTTCATCAGAAATCAAATGGAATATCCATCAATTAGGAGAAGTATGTGCACTAAATCTTGAAGAAGTACAACCTTGCTGACTCTTCTTTATGCAAAACACTAGCATCAACAATAGATAAGATCGTACCTGGTCCTAAAGGGAAATCAAATGATCAAAGACTGTATAGATCAATGATAGGATCTTTGATGTACTTAACTGCCAGCAACCTGACATAATGTCTGTTATGTGTGTTTATGCTAGGTACCTATCAGACCCCAAGGAGTCCCATCTGAATGCATTTAAGAGGATCTTCAAATACCTTAAAGGGAAGCCAACTCTAGGACTTTGGTATCCCGAAGAAGGAGATTTCAACCTTTATTCATATTATGATAGTGACTTTGGAGGTTGCAACAACCACATAAAATCAACAACTGGTGGTTGTCAATTCATTGGACCAAGACTAGTTTCTTGGCAGTGCAAAAAGCAAACAAATGTATCAGTATCCACAACTGAGGCTGAGTACATTGCTGCTTCAGTAGGTTGCTCTTAAGTTTTATGGTTGCAAAACAACTACTTGATTATGGTTACAATTTTCTTCAAACACCAATACACAGAGATAACTCATCTGCTATGTTCATAACTGCTAATCCAGTGCAATGTAGTAAAACAAAACATATAGAAATAAGATATCATTTTCTGAGAGACTGATCAGAAAAAAGGTTTGATCAAGTTGATCAAAGTGGATACAAAAGATCCGCTTGCTGATTTATTCACTAAAGCCTTTGACTCAGTGAGATTTAATTTCTTAATTGAGTCTCTTGGCATGATCAACTTAGATTAGTCATCATCACAAAGAAACGCATGATCTGTCCTTTAAAATACTCAATATGAAAAATCCAAAAACATCTATAAAACATACAAAACTTCAAAAAATATTATCTTGTTAATATGTTTTTCTTAAAAAACAATTCATATCATGGGAAATGATTGCACACTATACCTTTGTTTACTTGCCTGGTTTTTAACTTATAATAAAGATTGATCAGATGTGAGTTGATATGTGAGTAGGTTCAACTTGAGTGGAAAGTAAACAAGTCCATGCTTAACATAGTGACAAGATGACTAATAGTGGGAAATTCCATTTTGAGGAGCAAGCAAGTAAGTCTTATCCTGTTGTGATCAACATAGTCACCCAAGCACACTGCACACTATGTTACAACACTTTATAACCTCTATCTTTGTGCATCATGGACCCTCTGTTTTGTGTGAGAAAAGACCTGGGTTCATAGGCACCTTTGTTTTACGTAAGTAAAGCCCTGGTGATATGATACTGATCATCAAAAAGTTCCAAAAAGGAACAGCTCTAAAAGAATCCAATATGATCAACTGTATATTATCTTAAAGAACATTAATAAGATTTCAAAGAAATCTTAAGATAGAGCTTATGATTTAAGGTACATAGTACTCATAAACGGAGGACAAACTCTAATGTGAATTGAATGTGGAGTCAATATTTGTCTATTTTTAATCATTACCAAAACATGATAAGTAGCATGACTAGTTGAATGTATACTCTTGCTTGAATTTATGTGGATCATAATACTTGCAATCAGCACTAGATCTATGTCTACTATCCTCACACAAATTAATTCAGGCAGTTGTCATAGTATGATTTTATGTTATAGTTTAAATGCTTGTAAATATGTTATGTTTAGTTTTTGCTTATAAATAAAAATACAAAAAGATTTTGTTTATGTTCTCTTCTTTGCTAATCTGATGGACAAATAATTGCTTTTCATGCTATTCTCTTCATAAATTTATTCTAATAGCATAATTTCATGATTAATCACAAATTTAGGGGGAGTAGTCATCAACATGAAACATGCAAAATCAGAATATCACATATAAATGAAGAAAGTTAGAGCTTGAGCACTAACTTGGCTGCAGGATATCTGAAATTTTTAACCAAATCAATTTCTTGCACATTTGCCATGAAGCAAAGTCAACAAGATCCAACATCAATCAACAAATGATCTAACAATATTTTAGAATCATACAACAAAAACAAAATAAATAAGTATAATTGCTTTCCGTAGTTTGGTATCCTATGGCAAAGTAAAGTATACTTCCGTAGATTGAATACGGATAAAATAAGGAAAGTTTTCCTTCCGTAGATGTTCTGCGGAAGAATTAACTTGTGGATAAACAATCTTGTCTATCCAAACAACCACGAAAGGGTAATAAGAGTAAGGGTCCCACAACATTAATTAAAAGGATTTGAATATTCTGAGAGAGTATAAATGGTAACCTTAACCATTGTCATTTTTATTCACTTTTTCAGACCTAAAAAATCGCTCTTAAACCCATAAACCCCTCTTTCCGCCAACATTCAAATTATCCACTCTACACAACAAACCACACTTAAATTTCAACATCATAACATCAAAAAAACACATTATCAAGGTAAATCATTCTTAACAACATCAAAAATCAATTTTTTTATTCTTTGAGTGTCATCGTAACCCTTCAAATTCTCACCTTTTTCTTTGAAGTTTAAATCTTCCAATCATTGTGCGCTAATATTCTTGTTTATGCTGCAGATGGCTAATAGATTTGGAAAAGAACATAATGTTTGTGCATATCTTAACCCTGAAGACCCAGTGATCGAAGGGTGCAGAGACATAATCAATTATTTGAGAAAATCAAGAATATATTATGCACTATCTACGGAAGCAATCATCTATCAATCCCATAATGATAGATTTTTGGAACACAACAAGAATAGAGTAGGAGGAGGATGGAAAGGTGATTTATTCAACAATAAGAAATGAAGAGTTAAGAATAGATGAAAGAATCATTAGAAGGGTGTTACAACTGGGAGAACAAGAAGATACATTGAAATAATTTTTCATCTGATGAGATATGATGGAGATTACAATAATGGAGAGATCAAGAAAGGAAGGTTATGCAAACCTTATAGGTTTTTATGCCACACTTATTTGAAGTATATGTCAAACAGAAAATCTGGGCTAGATAGATTTTCAAGACACATCTCATCTACGATAATTGGTGTGTTTGAGGGAAGGAGATTTAATTATGTTAAATACATCTTTGGGTGCTTATGTGACCACATCAGGGTACAAAAAGAAGATAAGATGTAAATTTTCCCTAGATTTCTCCAACTGATCATCAATAATGTATTGCCTAACATTCAAAGAGAAGGTGGAGTTTTTGTCCATTCTCACCTTGGGAGGTCTGTGCTTAATAAGATTAGTGGGCAATATCAAGGAAGAGATATGGAGATGTTTGCCTATGTAATAGATGAAAATGCAAACATTCCCCAAGAGCTTATGTACGTTGACCAATAACAACAACAAGCAGCACCTGTTGAGTCCCCTGAACCAATAGAACAAGAACCACTTTCTCCACCATCAACATCTTTGATAAATCAACCAGAAGCATCACCTGTTCATGCCATTCTCTCCTTCCTATTCCCAATCATCACTCAACACTGTTGTAATAGAACTATTCTCACCTGACCATATCCAACAAACACTACCACATCCATCACCATAAAAAGAACCACATTCACCACCACCACCACCTTTGATAAATCTACCAGAAACACCACCTGCACAACAGAATTCATCATCAAGTGAACATACCCAACCTTGCTCCCCTTCCCAATCCCAATCATCACTCAGTACTACTACAACAGAACCATTCTCACCCAATCAAAATCAAACACCTTCTTATCTAAAAACACAATAAACTTCCACACCCCCATTTCCTGAATCCACCTCACCAACTGAAAGCCTCGTTCTCACTGAAACAATCAATCTTGAAGATGATAATGATGATGAAATGAAAGATGTTGTAATAGAAGAAATTTGTTTAGAAGTTGAGGGGGAATTGAAAAGGAAGTTGAACAACATGAAGCTACTTTTGTAGAACAACAAGATAAGAGTGCTGATCACTTTGTTGGCATCACTCTTTTGATGAAATTGATCTAAGAGAAGAGGAGATTAAGGTGAGAAAAAGATTCCTTGTTGCTAAATATAACAATCTAATTATCAAAAGTAATAAAAAGTTGTAGAAGTTGAGAGAGTTGAAAAGGAAGATGAAGGAGAAAGATGAAACAATTGCAAATCAAGAAGTAACAATCAAGAAGTTAAGAGAAGAAATTCAAACAAATATTGAAGTGTTTTACACTATGGATCAGCTGGTCACCGAGTCCTTTGATTCTGCTGATAAAGAAAGAAAAGAAAAGGAGAATCTTACGTCTGAGCTAAATAAAGCTTTAAAAACTATCTTTGAACAAACAGATCTGCTGAAAGCACAAAATGAAGAGATAGAAGCTCTAAAGAAGAAATTGTCTGTGCATGAATTGGTTATTCATCCAGAACCAATCCAAGAAGTTGCTCAACCAACAATATCACTGACAGTTAACCTTTCATTGATGAAACCAAAAGAACCAACCATCAAGTATAAAAGAAAGAGAAAGTATTTGGGGGGAATAAGAGATGAAGTAATTATGACTGAAGATTCTCCAAAGAAAACAAAGGCAATGTCTCCTGAGCACACTCAATCAGCAGATCTATCTACTCCCAAACCAATTTAACATAATGAAGAAGAGGGTTATGCTAAGTGGAGGAATTAACAAAGATTAATCTCTTAAGTCTACTGAAGAAGCAAGTTCTGATGACTTGCTTACTACTAAAGGCATATTCGAAAAAAGAGCCCAATCCTCCATGTTCATGGATCTGATCAACAATGGTTTCCCTTATAACATGGTGGAAAGGATGAATATGAATGAGATGAAACAAGTATTGAAAGTGTTTGATGCAACAAGGTTTGCGTTACCAGTATGTAATTATGAAACTTTCACAAAGTAACAATCAATTCAGAAGATAAAGCATGAAGTGGGTCATTGTGACACCAAAAAGCTTACCAATTACAACATGATATGTTGGTTATAAAGCTACAATTATAAGTCTTATGAATTGAAGGGAAGAACTATGACTGAGCTTAGAAACATGATGCATTATATGATAAAGGTTGAATTGGAAATTGGTGTTAGATTCAGAACTAGGGCACCTAATCCTTTAACTCAACAACAAACAAAACCATCCCCTTCAACTCAACAACAAACAAAACCATCCCCTTCATATGCACAGAAGGAAAGAAAAACTTATCAAGGAGCTAAGGGATGTAATTCTGACCAAAATTTGGCCTTTGGGAACAACTGTAAAGGAGATAACTGAGCAAAAATCAACTCTGATTCAATTGTATGATCATCTGACAACTTCAAGATCAGCAGAAGAGAACAAAATCATAGCTTGGAAGTTTGATCCAGATTGGATTTATACAGCAATCAAAAGAGAATCTAGGATGATTCAATATTTTTCATGGATGGGGACAATCATTACACTCTCAAATGCAGACATCTTTGATCTACAAAAGATCCCAGTCACTAATTACCTAATAAATCCCAGAGGGAGAGACTTTTCTGTTATGATTGTAAAATTAAGAAACAAATTTAAAGGAGATGTTGTGAAGGAAGCAAAAAGAGATGATGCAGATCATAAAAGGAGAAAACAAAAATAGAAGAGTTCTCAATCCAGCTCCTCTCAACTTGTTGATAATGAATTTTTGAGAAGAATTGGATATGCAGACAAGAGTGAAGCATCAATCAAGATAATTGAAGGAAATCAATACACATATCCCATTACTGGATGTGGATATGTTGAAAGAACAAAAGAGTTTGTGTTGCAAAGAAATGATCCAAACAAGAAAGCTTCAAGTATCAGACTGTTTGATCCTATGGAAATAAAGCTTCTTCATCCAAGTTACACCTCATACTTGCATGATAAATACTTTCTAAAATTGATTGATAAAAATGCTCAAGGTGACATATGCTTATATGTGCACATTTTACAAGTTATAGACAAGCTTCATGCTAAAGCCTAAAAAAGAAGAAAATTTGAGTCTGGTCAACTCATGGGAACTGAAATCCCTTCTATCACTAAACTTCAAATTTCTTAGCAAGATGAGTTGGAAGTAGTCTCAAACAACAAAGTAGTTGTAACATTGACTACTAAAGAATATGTCCTTGGTTTTAATTTTAAAACTTTGAAGAATATGAGCAGAATGAAGATCAAGTATATGTATAAAGATCAGAAGGATGTTGTTGCATACTTTAACACAAGGATTTTAGAAAAGAGTTCAGGAGTTGCACACATTGAAAAGTTGATTACAAGATTCTAAACCTAAAGGGAAGTATTGTTAGGTCTAGATTGATTTTAAGGTTTAGAAGTTTATTCAACTCTTTTAATGAACTCATCTAAATCTTTATCTTTTTGTATGCAATATATATATATATATATATATATATATATATATATATATATATTAACCCAAATGATTATTTGTGTTGATTATATGTGTGATTGTAGGAAAGCATCATACTTAGTCAATTTTGAAAATTGACCAAGTACAAGAACTATATACGGATGAACAAGTTTGTTCTTCCGTAGATGTTCTACGGAACATAACAAAGAAAGTCGAGGAATATACATCCGTGGATCTCCTGCGGAAGCATTGTAACTTCTATAGAAGAACAAGTCTACTCGTGAGATCTACTGCTGCTCCAGCGGAACAAGAAAGCTTGCTCTTGAGGATGAAGTTCAATATGAAGATCAAAGAACCAACTCCTATAGAAGAACAAAGTACTTGCATAAACTTCAATCATCAAGGAAGCCACATGAAGTCAACAAGTCAAACTTTCTGAAGTGATGCCATCAAGTCAACATCTATGGAAGACTACACTTCAGTCAAAAATGAATAAATCATATCACGTCAAGAATGTTATGAGAGTAACTTTCATACCACAATAAGAAAGTTACCTTTACTTGTGTAAAAGTGAATCCCTCTGCCTATAAATAGAAGGCATGGGTGCACTCTTTTTAGATATACAAAAACAATACAACAATTATGATTACACCAGAATAGCAAGCAAATAGCAAGAACAATAAGAACAACACCTAGCAATTATCATATCATCAAAACCAATTATAACTAATTCAGTATTAATGGAAATCATTTGACGCAAACTATTTTATAGCATTATTTTAACTTAATTGTTGCATTTCTCTTATTTGTTCTTCATCGATTTACGTTACAATTATAATTTCTAAACAATTAATTAAACAACAAGTTGTGATAATTCTATGATCATTATTTGTTCAATCTAAACTAATAATTTCCTGATTTGATCCTTGGATCCTCAGCCGGAATCTCCAAAGGCTGACTCTTCCTCAGATCATAAAGGAAAAAGGATGATGACTACTGAAGAGCTTCTTGAAGAAGAAAGGTTGGAGAAGCTGAAAAGGAAAGGTAGACTAGACATTGGGAAACTATTGGCTGCAAGCAGTGGAGAAAGAGGAAGCAACAAGATGTAAAGCTAGAAAAGGCAACCCGGTTACAAAAGGAGAGGCTCATCAGCCTAGGAGTGGTAATGAAGAATTACTTTTACTCTCACTTGATGAGCTTGTAAAGCTAGAAAAGGCAACCCTGTTGCAAAAGGAGAAAGAGGAAGCAACAAGATTGGTCAAAGAGAAAGAGAAGAGGAGAATGAAAGAAGAGTCAGAGCAAAGGTAGAGGTTGGAGAGGACTTTTTTCCTATGCTATAGGGGCTATTCTCAGGAGGAGCTAACTCCTTATGAAAATGAGATGATCTTGTTTCTTTTTAACAAAAACCAAGATTAAATCAATAAGGAGAGGAAGAAATGTAAGGCCCCGTTCCCGGGCACCTCACAGTTGGTCATTCACAGCATAAAACATACATGTTAATAAATTAAAGCAGCGGAATTTAATCTTAACAAAAATCCATTCATTCATTTTAAACACTGTTGCTAAGCAATACATTCTAGTTCATAAGTCATAAAATAATTAGTTGCATGAATTACAAAACAACAGTGTTGTCAAAACATAAATGGGTGTCAGTCTTGCCCGCCAAGTAGCCATCCCCGTGTGCCATCCTCAGCAACCTGTTACCTGCCAACTGGAAAATACATAAAAGTCAGCGTTGCTGAGTGAGTTCTAGTTTTGTAACTAAAATACTTTACTTCTCAT
>BJCO01778142.1:0-25223 GCA_018326465.1 Flaveria floridana | reverse complement strand
CCAATCAAGCCACTTCCATTAGGGATTACCTGAAACATGCTCAAAAGATTTTATGTCAACCAAAAAGTTGGTGAATTCAAGTGCTTAAAGTTTATAAACAAAAGGATCTTTGAAGACCATAAGCTAAATTTTAAAATCAAAGTATCTCTGTTTTGGGGTCATAATCAACCCTGCACTTAGTCCCGGTTAGCCTCTTCAAAAGTTGTGTTTAAACCGGTTAACCCTAAGGAAAACTGAGCCTCAAACAGTGCACCAAACTTGCTGGATGGTCCACCATAGTATGTTATAAAAAACCTGTTACATGACACAAACAATCCCTCAGGATCTCAGTGGGTTACCCTTCCTGTCCGGAAGGCATTGTGTGTGGGGCATTCTCCAAGTAGATCTACCCATATAGGACAAGCGGTTCATAAAATAATTAATGATTGTGATAAAAGTATAAGCAGGTATCAACATTATCCACAACATATAAGTGTCAAACAATAGCACAATGATAATTTTAGTTCAACAAAAACATGTTTCATCCCAAATCAATAGTAAAAAAGGAACACTAGAACTCACCTTTGGTAAATCACAGTTCTTCAGTCACAGAAATGATTCACGCCCTAGCACCCTACGAACCAGATATAAGTAGTAAGCCATATGTTCTTAGACTATTGGAAGTGTACTATCTTTTTATGGTTATAAGCTCACGTGTCTTCGTTTCTTAAAAGTTTGCGTTAAAAGTTTCATTTTTAGGAAAGTTAGTGTTTTGGCATGTGGATGACAAGTTCTTGCAATTACTATAAGTGTGTGTTTTCACAACAATAAGTTTAATAATAGTTTCTGGCTATAAAGTTACTGAATTTTAGTTATATTTTAAGAACTTACACTTTGGTTCCCCAAGTTTCAAGTATTACAATTTTTACCCCCAAAGTTGCATTCTTTCCATTTCTTGACCCAAATATGGTCCTATTATTTCCTAGAGGTTTTTGTATTTACTTTTAGGCTTATTTCAATCCGTCATTTCCAGATTTTATCTTTGAGAGATTTAAAACTCAAAATTCAAGTTATCGGTTACGGTAAAACCGACGTTTTTGACAGTGTATTTTAAATCCTTATGTTTTCATCCAATTAACTTTTAATCTTAATATAATGACTTATAACAAGTCTAATAAGCTAAAAAATACGTTTTTGGGCTCTTTTGACTAAACACTACATTTTCTTGATTTACCCGTTAAAACGCGTTTTTACCTGGGACCGAACGTCCGAATACGTTGTAAATAACGTTTTCACATATTTATTGACTAAATGTATCTAACTTACTGAAATATTTTATTATTTATGTATTTAAAGTCCCTTTTATCATTTTTAAGGTATTACTCAAAATTTACGCGTTAAGTCCCGTTTTTAGCGTTTAACTTTCATTTACTCATGAGCTTAACCCAATTATCACCAAGTCTGACTAATTTGCCTATGATTTTTATATTAGATCCTGAAATACTTTTTAATATGATAATTACCATTATTTTTTTTTTTTGTGATTTTCTCCTTTTTTGGGTTTCAAAACAAGTCCATTTTGTTTCCTAGTTGTTTATTTTTACACTTCCAGCCATATTGTCAATTTACAACATTTCATATAACCCAAAACTACTGAAAAATACCTGATAACTCTCAGATCTACTATGTATCACATATATGTTGCTTTTACTAGATGATTTACACCATTTACACTTGTGTAAACCCTATAAATAATACCCAAACATCACCTAATCGTTTTGTAACTTTCAAATCAGATTACTAAGTTGTTCATAAGATATTTTTAAGCAGGTTTCAGAGTTGGTCATGTGGGTTTTTAAAGCATACGCACAGATGGTGTTATTTTATGCAAAAAGTGGGTTTTCTATGTGTAACCTTGTGTTCCAACCAATGGTTTACCAACTTATCATGATTTATATCTCGTGTGATGTTAAGAACTCTCCAAAAACAGGGTTTTTGGCTGCAATTTTCATTTTAATGAACCGTGAGTTTGAGGGATTTCAAGAGCTTGAAATTATGGTTAACCTCGAGCAAAGGCTGGAGCAACTTGTTCCTTCAAGATTCGTGCTTAATGACCCTCCAAACATTGTTTTCTTGCTTGAATGATGTTGGAATGTTGGTATTCTTCGAGGTTTTTGCTGAAATGGTGTAACTAGAGAATGTGTGTATGTTTTCGGTGTTAGAGGGCCGAGAGGAAGAGAGGGAGTGAAGGTGGAGTGATAATGAAGATGGAAGTGAATGGTGGGTGTCTTGCTTGTGGTTTGAGTCGGTGTGTAAGTAGTGGGAAATAGTGAGGGTGGGGATTGGTGGTTTAAGGGGCGGCCGAGGGTGTGTGGGTGTGTGGGGGTTTTGTTTCTTTATTTTTTATTAATTTTGTAGTGTAATTTGTTGTGTAGTGTAGCATTAGTTTATGAGTTTTTAAGTGTATCACACATATGTATGAATTTGAGTCGTGAATATGTGTGTATATACACATAAATTGGTTTGTTTGTATTTCTAAAGTTCCAAGATTTGTGTGTAATTGATATTTTTTTCTGATATGCTTAGTAATTTCTACACTAAGACTTGACTTGAAGAATTGTCTAAGGAAATTAGAACATACAATAATATCAATCATTAAAGAAATAAAATGATAATAATAATAATAATATTAATATTGATATTAATATTTGTAACCATGATGCAAGAGATCAAAGTTTAGAATTATGACATCGGGGTCGGTTGTTACATTCTCCCACCGTTTAGAAAATTTCGTCTCGGAATTTAGCTTCAATCAGGTTTCTGAATGGGTGGGTTTGAAGAGGTGTCGATATTCCCTTCTCATTTCATCATGTATGTAGCTGAGCTCTTGAGATAACCTGAGCTGGTGTGCTACCGGATCAATTCTTGCTAATATTTTGAAAGGTCTAATATATCTTGGGCTTAGCTTTCCTTTCTTGTCAAATCTCATAGCTCCTTTCCATGATGCGACTTTTAGCATTACTTTATCATCTACTTGGAACTCCAGGGGCTTTCATCTTCTGTAGGTATACTTCTTTTGCCGATCCCTAGCCGTTCCCAGTCGCTCTTTAATCTTGAATATCTTGTCTGAAGTTTCCATCATGATGTTGGGTCCCATCACTTGGCTATCACCAACCTCATTCCAACTCAATGGTGAACGACATTTGCTACCGTATAGGGCTTTGTACGGGCTGCTTTTATCCTTGTGTGATAACTGTTGTTGTATGAAAATTCCACTAGGGGAAGGTGGTTACCCAGCTTCCACCAGAGTCAATCACACAAGCTCTTAGCATGTCTTCTAGAGTCTAAATGGTACTTTCACTTTGCTAGTCGATTTGAGGGTGACATGTGGTGCTTAAATCGAGACGGGTTCCCAGAGCCTGTTAGGGAGATTTCCAGAATCGCAATGTGAAGCGACTATCACGGCTTGAGATAATCGAGAGTGGCACTCCATGCCGAGTTACTATTTCATCAATGTACAGTTGACCTACCTTCAAAATGTCTTAGTCCTCTTGAATTGGTAAGATGTGGGCTGACTTGGTAAGCCTATCAACAATTACCCATATAGCATCATGCCCACGAATGGTCCTTGGCAATTTTGTAACGAAATCCATGGTAATGTTATCCCATTTCCACTCGGGAATTTCAGGTTGTTGTAAACTTCCTGGCGGTTTCTGGTTCTTGGCTTTTACAATGGCAAACATCAGACATTTTCCCACATAGGTGGCAATTGATCTTTTAACTTCGAGCCCCCAGAATAGGGCTTTATATCTTGATACATCTTATCACTTACTGGGTGAATCGAGTATTTAGATTTGTGGGCTTCATTTACAATCACCTCTCTAAGTCCTCCATTCTTTGGTACCCATGTTATTCCTTCATACTTGTGTAATCCATCATTGCTACTTCCGAATGCCTTTCTATTCCTATTAACAACTCATCAGCCAGTTTGTCCCCTTTTAGAGCTTCCTTTTGTGCCTCTTTTAGTCTTGTGATAAGGTTAGTATACATGCTCATCGTTAACGCACAAACACTAAGGGGTTTCTCCCTTTCCTTTCTACTCAGGGCATCGGCCACTACATTTACCTTACGAATCTCACACTCGTAATCGCTTAACAATTCTACCCATCTTCTCTGGTGCATGTTCAACATCTTTTGATTCAGAATATGTTGCAGGCTTTTGTGATTGGTGTAGATCACACACTTAGTACCGTAGAGGTAGTGCCTCCACATTTTGAGGGCAAAATACCATGACACTCAATTCCAAATCGTGTGTTGTGTAATTACTTTCATGTTTATTCAGCAATCTGTACGCGTAAGCGATCACCTTTTCCCACTGCATTAACACACAACCAAATCCTTGACGCGTGGCGTCACAATAGACTACAAAGTCCTTAGTTCCCTTTGGTAGGGCAAGGATAGTTGCGCTGCATAGTTTTTCCTTTAACAGATTAAAGGCTTCATCTTGTTCCTTTCCCCACTCATAAGTTGTATCCTTCTTGGTCAAAGCAGTTAGGGGCTGTACTGTTCATGACAAATCCTTGATAAACCCCATGTAATAACCAGACAAACCAAGAAATTCTCTTATCTCAGTAGGAGTTTCTGGGATCTTCCAGTTTTTGATAGCCTCTATTTTTGCTGTATCCACCTGGATTCCATCCTTATTTACTATGTGCCCAAGAAACTAGATGTCACGCATCCAAAACTCACATTTGGAGAATTTTACGTATAGTTGCTCGTTCTTGAGTAGTTTAATGATTAATCGGAGATGCTTCTCATGTTCTTCTTTGCTTAGTGAGTAGATCAAGTTATCATCAATAAACACGATCACGAACTTGTCTAGGTAGGGGCGGCACAAATGGTTCATGAGGTCCATGAATGCTGCTGACGCGTTAGTCAATCTGAAGGCATGACTAGGTACTTATAGTGCCCATATCTGGTTCTGAAGGCTGTCTTGGGGATGTCTTCTTCTTTATCTTTAGTTGGTGGTATCCCGATCACAAGTCTATCTTAGAGAAATAGCCAGCTCCTTGCAATTGATCGAATAAGTCATCAATTTTGGGAAGAGGATATCAATTCTTTATGTTAAGCACATTCTTAGGGTTCCATCCTTTTTCTTTACAAATAGTACCGAAGCACCCATGGAGAAACACTGGGTCGTATAAACCCCTTATCAAGTAATTCCTAGATTTGTAGCATCAGCTCCTTCATTTCAGGTGGAGCGAGTTGATAAGGTGCTTTGGCCACTAGCATGGCACCAGGTACTAAATCTATCTGGAATTCAACTTGCTAGGTTAGAGGGACTCCTGGTAAGTCTTTTAGAAATACTTCCAAGTACTTAGACACCACAGATATGTCTTCAATCTTCCGTTCCCTTTCAGCTTTCGTCACATAGAGTATGAACATTGTGTGTCCTTTCTTGAGGTTATTGGTAGTGTTTAGGTGGGATATCATGGGGCACAGTGGTTGGTTTCTCTCTCTATAGACTACTAACATCTCCCTATTGACTAAAGGTTTCTTAAGCAAGCACTCGTCGCACACGATTTCAGCCCTATTTCTAGCCAACTAATCCATTCCTACAACCACGTCAAAAACCTCCTAATTTAATAGCCATTAAGTCTATACCAAATGAATTATCCTCTAGGACCATTTCGCAATCTTTGATGATTTCATTAGTTTCTATTATATTACCTTCAGCCAATTCCATGGTAAATTTATCAATTAAAGTGCAGGTTGCCAAATCAATCAAAGGCCAGAGGTAGTAGAAACAAAACTAGTAGTCGCTATAGTGTCAAATAGAACGATAGCAGTATGGTTGTTTATGAGAAACATACCATTCACCACATCAGGTTCTTTACGAGCGCCATTTGGATCCATCACGAACGCTCTTCCCTTGGGTTTATTAGGTCTGGTATCTTTGTCTCTTGCCAGCTTAGGACACTTATTCCTCATGTGTCCTGGATCTCCTCACTCATAACATTGTTTCCCTGGCGCGTACGTGCAATCCTTAATTAAATGACCAGTTCGCTTGCATCTAAAACAGGGCATCGGGTTGCACTCTCCTTGATGGTGCAGTTTGCACTTGTTGCAAAAAGGAGTTGTGATTAAGTATAATCTCCGAGCCTTTCCACCTTGGTCATTACGCCTTACAACTTCATCAGATCTCTTGCTTGAGCTACCACTACTGCCAACCACCTTCCTAGCATCAAACCACTTCCTTTTCTTATCCACTGCCTTCTTCCTATCCTCGGCGTTCACATGCTCAGTCCAACCAGCTCTGACTAGGTCATCAGTCAGGCTACTGGTAAAATCGACTGGGGCTTGTAGGGTTATAGGCCTGGAAGAACGGACCATGCCTCTAACCCTATGGTGTAATCCCCATATGAAACAGGCTACTCCTTTGGCTTCTGGCGTCAACAGATTTGGCACCAATCAGGATAAGGCAAGGAAACGGTTGATCAATTAGGTGTAATTTCGGCCTTTCATCTCTAAACTTAGAACTTCAGACTCTAGCTTTTCCAGATGATTTATTGGACAGTACTTGTTGGTTATTAAAACTCTGAATTCGGTCTAATTCATCAGACCGATTGCGTTCCTTCCTCTAGGATGTATAATGGTTTTCCACCATTCTAGTGTGGGTCCCTTGAGTGATTGGGAAGCAAACCTCACTATGTGTTCAAGCTTGCACTCACTGATGTCTAGTAGAGACTCAATCTTATCCAGCCATCTATAAGTCTCGATTGCACCCTTAGTGCCATAGAAGTCTTTTGGTTTATAGGCCATAAATGTCTTATAGGAACATCCGCTTCTAGTCCCTTCAATGTCATAATTGTTTCCTTCATCAACCCCAGGTCCATCATTCTCGATTGTATTTCCCCGATCTGCGTTGATCTGGGCGATAATCGTCGGAATGGCGTTAGCAATCTGCTGGGCCACTAGGTTAGCAATCCTCTCATCATTCTCAGGGTTGACATTTTCTCCACGTGGGGTTCCAGGTGGAGTAAGTGGTTGGTTCCTGGTCTGTCTAGCTTCCTCATGTCGACCTCTAGCAGCTCCTCGTCTCCCGATATGAGTTCCTCGTCTTGTTGGCATTCTGGTAGCATCATAGATAAATTCGTTTAGCATCTCATATATCTTGGTTTCAAATATTCCATTATGTTGGGTTTACATTGCATCATTGATAAATTCGTTTAGCATCTCATATATCTTGGTTTCAAATATTCCATTATGTTGAGTTTACTCTTATTAGTCGCGCTAGCCAATTACATGGAAGTATAATGCATACAACACGACACAAACATATATATTTCTTCAATCAACATGTGGTTAGTCATTCATAATACACAAATCAATTTTCATCACATAACATATTGCAATCTAAATCAAGTCACCCTGCAACATTAGCATCAATAACAATAGTTTCTTAGATAATTCAAGCATAGCGTCAACCAAACAAAATAGTAATAGTTTCTAAAATAGATAGATAAAGTAGTTTCTTCAAATAGCTTCGAAGCCTACCGCCCATAAGGCAATATCATCATATCATCACTGCCATTTCTTCATCAGTCATCCAAACCAACCCGAGCTCTTCTTCCTCTACTCTTGCTATAAGCGTTGAACACCATGTGACGCCATCATTGCCTAAAACTAGCCTGACTAGGAAGTTCGAGTGGCGTGTTGGAGATTCAGCTCATGACACTGGATGGTCTTCAATATGTCACTCAAAGTAGGGTTAGAAGGTCCAAACTCACTAGCCCGGTGGCTAGAATAGGAGTACGGATCGCTGACGAGAACACTAGGTCCATCGTACAAGCTATGCCTAGGTGGCATCCAGTACTCGTCATGTGGAAGGTGTCTAGGCGGGTCGATCATGGGAGATACTGGTGTCGGGGTCCTTGCAGGAGGAGTTGGAGCACTCTTACTAGGGTGAGTGATAACATGCGCACCCCTATCCCCAATAAGTGGAATAGGTGAATGGGTAGGCGCGTCGACATGCGGAGGGTTGGAGCGCGCTTGGCTCCTAACTGGGTATGTCGGTGATGCGTCTTCTTATGGCTCAGTGTCATCGAAGGTCACAAATATCCAGCCCGGATGTCCACTCCTTCATAAGTACGCCTCATACTCTGTCTGGGGCTTTGCCCTCCTGAGGTTCCTAACGGGAGGAGGTGTTTCTCAGCCATGGTTTTGTTATCCTGTAAAAATTATCATGAGTAATTTTGTTTCCCATGGCTAATGACAATAATAGTAACAGTACTAGTAATAGTAGTGATGGTAGTATTATCAATTAGTAGTAGTATCAACAAGCAGTAGTATCAATAAGCAGCAACAAACATGAAAGTTTAATTTAAATTAGCGTCAGACCGTGTTAAGAAAATTCCTTAGGTCATCTACTCCAAAACTCACACTTTGAGTTTCATGCTGGAATTTACGCGTCTGATAAATTCATGATTACGTTGATCAAAGGTGATCATAAATTTATCCAACCTGCTTACTCCAACATTCATCAAAGCAAAGACAGTCCTAAGGTATTAAGGTTGTAGCCTAGGGTCTACTAAGGTATTCCCTATTTCTCTACAACCTGTGGCTCTGATACCAATCTGTCACACCCCGTGCCCAAGGAGGGTAGGACGTCATAGATTAGCAACATACATTGCAACGGATACAAACTATCATAATAGCACACATGGAGAGTAATAACATGGCATTACATAATTAAACTCAAACCGGGCTATAAAAGTCTAGCCCGTCATACAAAGTACAAATTCATTACATAAATCAAAGTGTATAGTCAACCATAACTTAAATTTTTCAAAGTGTTTCCTATTCAAGTATGCAAGGGGTAGTCATAATCCTAGGTAATCCAAGTCCGGTTATCAATCAAGCCACTACCATTAGGGATTACCTGAAACATGCTAAAAAAGATTTTGTGTCAACTAAAAAGTTTGTGTGTAGGGGATTCCCCAAGTAGATCTACCCATATAGGACAAGCGGCTCACAAAAAAAATAATGATTGTGATACAAGTATAAGCAGGTATCAACATTATCCACAACATATAAATGTCAAACAATAGCACAATAATAATTTTAGTTCAACCAAAGCATCTTTTATCCCAAATCAATAGTAAAAAGGGAAAACTATAACTCACCTTAGGTAAATCACAGTTCTTTAGTCACAGAAATGATTCAAGTCCTAGTACCCTATGAACCAGATACAAGTAGTAAGCCATATGTTCTTAGACTATTGGAAGTATACTAAGTGTCTTTTTATGGTTATAAGCTCACGTGGCTTCGTTTCATAAAAGTTTGCGTTAAATGTTTCCTTTTTAGGAAAGTTAGGGTTTTGGCATGCGTTAATTCCTATAAGTGTCTGCTTTCATAAAAATAAGTTTAATAATAGTTTCTAGCCATAAAGTTACTGAATTTTAGTTATGTTTTCAGAATTTACACTTTGGTCCCTCAAGTTTCAAGTATTACAATTTTTACCCTCAAAGTTGCATTCTTTCCATTTCTTGACCCAAATATGGTCTTATTAGTTCCCAGGGGTCTTATATATATACTTTTAGGCTTATTTCAACTCATCATTTCCATATTTTATGTTTGAGAGATGTAGAACTCAAAATTCAAGTTAAAGGTTACGGTAAAACCGACGGTTTTGACAGTTTGTTTTAAATTCTTCTATTTTCATCCAATTAACACTTAATCATCATTTAATGACTTATAAAACAAGTCTATAAGCTGTCAAAATCTGTTTTTGAGCTCTTTTGACCCAAAACTCCATTTTCATGATTTACCCGTTAAAACGCGTTTTTACCAGGGACGGAACGTCCGAATACGTTTTAATTAAAGTTTTCACATATTTCTTGACTAAATGTCTCTAACTTACTGAAAATTTTGTTATTTGTGGATTTCAAGTAGCTTTTATCATTTTTAAGGTATTACTCTAAATTTACCCTGTTAAGTCCCGTTTTGAACGTTTAACTTCCATTTACTCATGAGCTTAACCCAAATATCAATCTGAATAATTTTCCTGTGATTTTTATATTAGAGCTTGGAATTCCTTTTAATATGGTAATTTCCATTATTTTCCTATTTTTGAGTGATTTTCTCCTTTTTCGGGTTTCAAAACAAGTCCATTTTGTTTCCTAGTTCTTTCTTTTTACACTTCCAGCCATATTGTCAATTTAGAACTTTTCATGTAACCCAAAACTACTGAAAAATACATCATAACTCTTGGATCTACCATGTATCATATATATGTTGCTTTTACTAGATGATTTACACCATTTACACTTGTGTAAACCCTATAAATCATACCCAAGCATCACCTAATCGTTTTGTAACTTTCAAATCAGATTACTAGATTTTTCATAAGCTATTTTTAAGCAGGTTTCAAAGTTTGGTCACATGGGTTTTTAAAACATATGCATAGATGGTGTCAGTTTATGCAAAAAGTGGGTTTTCTATGTGTCACCTTGTGTTCCAACCAATGGTTTATCAACTTATCATGATTTATACCTTGTGTGATGTTATGAACTCCAAGAACAGGGTTTTTGGCTGCAAGTTTCATTTGAATGAACCGTGAGTTTGAGGGATTTTAAAAGCATGAAATGATGGTGAACCTTGAGCAAAGGCTGGAGCACCTTGTTCCTTCAAGATTCGTGCTTAATGACCCTCCAAACGTTGTTTTCTTGCTTGGATGATGTTGGAATGTTGGTATTCTTCAAGTTTTTTGCTGAAATTATGTAACTAGAGAATGTATGTGTGCGCGTGTGTGTGTTTTTGGTGTAAGAGGGCCGAGAGGAAGAGAGGGAGTGAAGGTGGAGGGATAATGAAGGTGGAAGTGAAAGGTGGGTGTCTTGCATGTGGTTTGAGGGGGTGTGTATGTAGTGGGAAGGAGTGAGGGTGGGGATTGGTTGCTTAATAGGTGACCGAGGGTGTGTGGGTTTTGTTTATTTTTTTTAATTATATAGTGTAATTTGTTGTGTAGTGTAGTATTAGTTTTATGAGTTTTTAAGTGTATTACACATATGTATGCATTTGAGCCATGAAGGTGTGTGTATATATACACACATAATTGATTTGTTTGTATTTTTAAAGTTCCAAGATAAGTGGGTAATTGATATCTTTATCTGATACGCTTAGTAATATTAGACTATGGCTAGACTCAAAGAATTGTCTAAGGAAATTAGAACACATAATAATATCAATCATTGAAGAAATAAAATGAAAATAATAATAATATTATTACTGATATTAATAATAGTAACCATGATGTGAGAAATCAAAGTTTAGAATTATGACCTCAGGGTTGGTTCTTACAGCTTGGTCTAATGTCTCTATCCATTATAGATGAGCACATTAGAGTGATCAAGCAGAAGATTAAAAGGGGAGAGCTTGTGGACTTGCATTCTCCACCAAACCAAGCTCCTCCTGAGGTTAAGATTACGGTTGAACAAACTCAGACAACACAACCTGGACCTTCAACTGCATCTCAGCCAACCTCATCTTCTATTCTATAATAGGGATCTACTCACTCTCCTTCTGAACCTATGAGGGAAGAGGACCTAACTTAGAGAGGCATGTAGAACATCCTGGTAGTCAAGACCAGCCCTATCAGTTAAACACTCCAAAGAGGAAGAAAAGGATGGTCATGAAGATAGTTCTAAGAAGTCAAAGGCATCCACTTCCAGACCTCAGGATGAGTCAGAGCATCCTGGGGAAGTGCAACAAGAGGCTGTTCATCCAACTCCTACTCAAGCACAACCTCTTGCACTTGGATGACCATCCTGTCTTGGACTTTTGCTTCTAATCCAGACAGATGGTATGCCATCAGATATCAAGGTGGTCAACATGTCTACTTCTGGAAAGACATGCTTGATCTACCTCTACATGATCTCCATGACATGAGATGGTATTATGAAAGTGTAAAGGATCCTCACTAATTAAGAAGAAAGGAATGGTCTTCATCCTAATAAGGACTATCAACTGCCAAACAATCTTCTCTGTTTTGGTAGCATCAGCCTAGGGGGAGTTTGTAAGGTTATATAAGAAGGCTAATGCAACAAAGGCAACCCAAGGCTTCCTACATGCATGCACTTAGTACAAGGTAGAAGTTGTTTTGGAAGTTTACACTCTGCACAGAAAATAATCTAAGTGTAAAATCTTCGGAAGCCAAAGACTAAACCTTTCGAAGGCAAAAGATGAAGTCTTCTGAAGCCAAATGAAGTGAAGACTGATATCTTTCAAAGACAGGAAAATATACTTTTCTCGGATGTACTTTTGCATACAGCTAACCCACTTTCGGCTGCAACTCTGAAGACTCACCAATGTGCATGAGTTGGTGAAAAGGTCCATGCTTTTACAACTATACATTGAGGTCTTGAGTCTGTAACTTTATACTTCATGTACTTTTATACTTTTTGTAATATATTAGGATGTGAACTATGGCATGTCATAGTAACTAGTCAAAAGACAATCTGCCTTTTGACTCTACATTGATTTTGTTGTCTTTCAATGTTCTAATTGGCTTTCCAAGTATAGCTGGTTGTAGAGTGTACTATGAAGTATCTCATGGTCTTGTATCTCATTTATGTATTTGTAACACTTATAAAAGAACTTTAGATTATACAACATTCTTGAAAACCATATATATTTCTTGAGTTCTATCTCCTTGTTTACTTGTGTTCTTTGTATCTTGTTCTTAAATTTGGTTCCCTATTTGAACTATTAAGTGTTATAACGCTCTCCTCATTATGATACTGATGGTATTGACCTCCCTTAACCGGTCCTGTAGAGACACTCGTATGATTGAGTAGTTTATAAACTGTTTCACCTGGTGTATAGTAGTTAGTTTACAAGCAATCTATATTAGATAGACTAATACTCACCATAAACCAAGATGGGTGTTTCATACCACATAATCATAAGAAGTTAGTTCTTTTCTGATATATGTGATGTTAGGTGTCCTATGCTGAGCCTATCCATATATCAAACAAAGGATTGTCAGTTTTATTAGTGGAAAATGACTCAAGTGAAGAAGTAATCTAGTGTACTATCATTTCTCATATGTTGGTCATGTATGATTCAAACTAGTTTGTTATTGGAAAACATGAATGTTTGTTTGAGATTAATGTTATGAAAATGTTACTTGGTTGGTTCATAGTTGACCATACCAAGTGACTAAACCAGAATTCAAATCTTGTTGAATCTAAAGGTTTTGTAAAAAGATCAGGCAATTGATTATCTGTGTGGACTTAGCTCAAATTTATCAGACCTTTTTCTAAGCAATCTCTTACAAAGTGATATCTGATATCCATATGTTTGATTTTTAAATGTTGAAGAAGATTATCACTAATAAACATGGTAGCAAAATTGTCTATGTGTATGGGTGTTTTAAGAAAATTAAACCCATAATCAAGCAGTTGGTTTTGAAGCCAAAGCACTTGAGATCATCATGTAGAAGCAGTTATGTATTCTACTTTAGCTATTGACACTGACATATTTGTTTATTTCTTGCACTTCCAGTAGATCAATCTTGATCCAATAAATTGACATCTTCCTGTTATGGACTTTCTGTTATGGTTGCATCCACTATAATCACTATCGGTGTATGCAAATAAAGAGAAATCTCCATCCTTGGGATACCATAGACCAAGTTTTGATTTGCCCTTTAAGTATCTAAAAAATCTCTTAATGGATTGATCTATGATTCCTTTAGATCTGCTTAGTATCTGGCACACATACGAACTGCATACATGATGTCTTGTCTGCTTACAGTTAGGTACATTAGGGAGCCTATCATGGATCTGTAAAGCTTCTAATTAATTGATATGCCTTCTTGATCTAGGCTAAACTTTAATCTAGGTGCAAATGGTGTTTTGCTTGATGTATAATCAGCCATATTGTATTTCTTCAACATCAGATTCATATATTTGCTCTGATTGATAAAAATTCCTTGAGTAGATTGTTGAACTTGTAGACCAAGGAAGAATGTAAGTTCTCCTATTGAGCTCATTTGGAATTTTGATTCCATAATATCCTCAAACTCTCTCAATGTTGTATGTTGGTGGAGCCAAAAATGATGTCACCCACGTAGACTTGTACAACAAGCAAGTGTTGTCCTTTTCTCTTCAAGAACAAAGTTTGATCTATCTTTTCTCTTGTGTACCCAGTCTGTAGGAGAAACTTACATAAAGTTTCATACTACTTCCTAGGTGCTTGATGAAGACCATACAGATTGTAGACTCTATGAGGAAAGTTTGGGTCTCCAAACCCTGGTGGTTGACCGACATATACCTCTTCATCTATCTTACCATAGAGGAATGCACATTTGACATCCGTTTGGAAGATAGTGAAGTTTCATAAGCAAGGAAAACTTGGATGGCCTTTAGCCTTGCTATTAGAGCAAATACATCATCACAATTAATGTCTCGAGTGCATCCTTAGGCAATAAGCCTTGCTTTGTTTCTGGTGATAATCCCTCTATCATCTACTTTTTGTTTGAATAGCCATCTCGTGCCAATGGCATATTGACCTTATGGTAGGTCAACTAACTACCATACCTCTTGCTTCCTAAAATTGTTGTAGTTCATCTTGCATTGCTTCTATCCAACTATTGTTTTTAAATGCTTCTGACTGAATGTGAGTATGATGTTCTCTGTTGTTGTGAAACAACAAGGACCGAATATGATGATTGAGTCAGTGATTCTACAATGAAATCATACAATCACAGAACATTGAATGCAAGAAATACTCATAAATGCACTTTGTATTAATGGGCTAAGTGTTTGTTCATCCGCATTTGTCAATGATGATGACCAAACACTAATACGATAGAAGAAAAACCAATGCTGATAAAGATCAACACATCCGCGTTAGTCAATGCAGATGAACAACAACAAATGCTGATGACGACCTTTCGTACTCAGACTAGATTATGTGTATAGGTATTTTAGTCTTTTGTAAAGGCTTCTTGTCAGCCTATAAATAGAATAGAAAACCTCATATGTGAGGTGACTTTTGACTAATGTTAGACGATCAAAATATTCAGTCTTTTGTCCACAAGGTGTTTTGTTACTGTATAGTGCCTAAACCCTAGCATTTATTGTAACTGTTCATCTTCATTTGTTGCTAAGCATCCGCATAAGTTAATGCGGATGTGTAATTCCTTCGTCTGCATTTGTTCGGCTGTCCGCTTTTGTTAATGCGGAAGAACCAACACTTGCCAGCATTTGTTCTTTGGTCATCCACATGTACAAATGCGGATAGCCAACACTTGGTCTTCTTTTGTTGATGCAGATTCTTCATCCACAATGGTTTTTGGACTTGGGGAGATTTCAGCAAAACAACCATCATCCACTACTTGAATTGGCATGTATGATCCTTTTAGGGTCCAACAATACTCCGCTAAGAATTATACAGCCTAGGAACTTCAAGGTTTTGGTGGATGAGGTTGTGAGGATTTTGCTAGGTCTTGATCAGCAGGAGGAGATGAAGCAGGAGTTGGGTTTGTGTATGAAGGATCCAGGATGGCTTTGATCATGTTGGAGAATTGTCTTGCATCAGACAACTTTTCTCTGCTCAATACATGGATCTTCATTTGGCTCATAGTGTGAATGGCTTCAATTGGCAGCTTTCTCAATGAGATAGGCTCCCAGAAGGACACAGTTGATAACCCATCTCTATGAATCAGTAAAGATCCATCCACATCTACCTCCAGCTTCACAATATTCCTAAATTTCAAAGGAGTCTTCTTCTTCCTCATCAGCTCTCTCTTGTGTATAATTCTGTCATAGGCTATCGTCAGGAGTTTGATACATTTGAGAAAGAATTGCATATCAGCTTCTCCAAGCTTGTCGCTGATATCTCTGAAGTGCCTTATGTAAATGTAGTGGATATAGGATTCATCAAGCAATCTTACCTCATATCCACTAAATAATCTGACTTCTGCCCTTCTTTTCTTCCCCATTTTCTTTCAATCACCAACTCATATGTCTTTTCATCATAATAGACATTTGAGATTGGTATGGAGGAATGAGTTCCAGCTACCATCTTTCTCTTTAAAGATTCAGTAGGCTTCACGTTGAGCTCAGGGAACACCACTTCTTCAGCTGGTTTTGTCTTTTTCTTCTCAAGAGGGTTAACAAAGGATCTATCTTTCCTCATACAGATAGCCTTAAGAGATTTGAAGTTGTCAGTTCATTTAAACATCCCTAGAATATCTTTAAACTCATAACCCCCAAACATAGCCTTATGATTAATCAGTCTTAGATTTGCTAGTTCTTTAGATCATAAATCTCTAGGGAGTTCACCAGAGCAGGGTACTCTATGAAGAATTTAACTAACCTTGAGATCCTTTTGACCATAAACATGTTCCAGTCACTGTCATTCTTCCAGGCAATTATCTTCAGATCAGTCTTGGCCTGGGGAGTAGACACACCTCGAATCATCTCTGTAGTGGTGAGCCCTTCATGAGGCTCTATATGTGAAGGTTTAGTAAACCACTTAGGATATCTATGCAAGATAGGTTCCAAAGAGTCATGATCTCTATGGGTGAGCTGCAAGTCTTGTGCTGAAACTCTGGATTTAGGCTTTTATCTGGTTATTTCTTCTTCCATTTTCTTCAGCCTTTCTTTCTTCTGATTGATCATCCTAAGGATAGCAGCCCTTACAGAATTTGTCTTCATATTTCCTAGTTTTCTCTTAGTGAATCCTTGATCAGATAGATAGTCTTCATTTCCCTATCAGTCATACTGTAGGGATCAGGATACAGTGGTTCAGAAAATGTAGTCTGCTTGGCCTTTAAAGAGGATTTTACCACAGGAGCTTTGGGTGAATGATTTTTTTTAATACTCAGTCTCATGTGTAGGGTCCAACAGTTTGATTAGCTTTTCTTCTTCTGCTATCATCCCCCCATAAGTTAACCCGAATACCTCATCAGGATCATATCCGTGGTCAATCAAAAATATGGCTTTCACCATCAGATCATCTGATTTGGCTTTCTCTACCATCTCATGTACTGATGGCTTCTCATGTTCAGGGCTTTCCCTAGCTATTGGTTCATCCACCACATAGCCACCCTCTATCCCTCCTTCTTCTAGATCAATAATTTCAGCCTTCTTTTTCAATTGAGCTTCAGCTTTCTCATGTTCTTCTAAGAATTCAGCAATGGCTGCAAGGCTACGGGGATATTCTTTTTGCTTTTTCTTGACTGGTTTTTCTTCTTCGATTGGTCTTTTTCCCTTGGCCTTTTCAGATAAGTATTTCCTCTTTCTGGAGTATGTTTGCACTCTGGATTTGAAGAGGTATCAGCCTTTTCAGCTTCTTTAGGTAGTTTCTCAGTTTCTGCCTTTTTTGATTCATCAACTGCAGCAGCTGCTGATTCTTCTCTTTGTTGTTGTTTTTCACATAATTTTCTAATTAGCTCCTTTTGTTCATCAGATAGGGATACAGCACGCACAATATGTGGACTCAATTCCTTCTCAATTAGGACAGGAGATTGAGGAATAACTACAATTGCTTCAGTACTTCCCTCTGATTGACTATGAAATCACAAAAGTCATCATCTATAATGAATTCTCTGGAGTAAAGAAGTCGAGAGCTTTAATCATATCACTGAATTCTAACTCTTCAGTGTGAGTTTCTTCTTGTTTGCTTGTACACACCACCATTTCCAAGCTGGATTCATCATGTTTAATTCCACTAGTTTCAGCGTCCTTTTCAGACTCAATTAACTTCCTTTTTTTTCATCTGGGGAGTCATCATCACTCTCCCCTGATGAATCTTCATCACTATCATCTCTATTGCTTTCTCCTTTTCTTTTCTCTTTTCTGTTATAACCCTGATCATCTTGTTCTTTTTCTACTTCTTGTTTGATACTGACCAATAGCTTTAACTCAGATACTCTCTTGTTTAGAGATGTTATCTCATTTTGCAAGTGAATGATTGTAACAGCTTGCTTTTCTATCAGCCCTTCCTGTTCTTCCATAGCAATTGTTTGGATGGTCAGAGTGTCTAAATGACCACTTACTTTATCCCTGGAATGCTGAAAAGCTTCCTTTAGTTTCTCTATCTCCTCTTCTTTTTCTTTCTTCTCAACCTCATACTTCCTTTTTATCTCTTTTAACTCTTTTTCTTTTTCATCCATCTCTAGAAGTCTGTCTTGAATGATACCAGATCTTTTTTTAGTAGATTTTCCATCTTGGCTACTTTCTTTAGAAGTTCAGAGATCATTTCATCTTTCTCATTAGGTTTATTGATCTCTGATTCAGCAAAACTCTTAGTGGGAGCTTCTTCTGAAGTCACTTGCCTTACTAGAATTTGCATCTGATCATCCTCCTTATCAGATGATGATATGGATTCCTCTGAAGAGCTGGTAGAACCACCTACTCAGCATGCTCAGCAGTAGAGGGTGATGATGGAATGGGAGATATTGGTGAGTGATGAATTGGTGAAATATGGGGTGAGTGAATGGGTGATGTATGGGGAGAGAAGATTGGTTGTGTTTGTAGAAATAGGATTGGTGATCATTGAGGTGATGGAGTTGGTGTAGACATAAATGGTGAAGCTTTATCTGTTGCACGAACAGAAGGTCCAGTGTGAATATCACCACCTACATCAACTTGTGGTGACACTGACCTCTGTCCTTCTTCAGCCATGCTAGCTTGCTCATCAACATTATGTTGACTGGGAGCATCTTGCTCTTCTTCTGGACTAGGCTCTTTCACAGGAGCCTCTTGTTCTTGTCCCTCTATATTCTCATTTTGGTTGATTAGTTAAAGCATCCATGGTAGTAGAGGAAAGAAAGTCCCACTGTAAAAATCCTTGGATCTCACTTCTTCAAGTACTTGTAGGACTTAGCATTGTAGTGAGGAATATCCATCACTGGTCCTACAGGCAGTATGTCAGGAAATGCTTCATTGATAAAGCATTGAAGAAGTCTTGGATACATCATGAACATGTGTCTTCTACCCTCTTGGATGTTGGATACCAAACCATTGAAAACATAGGATGACATGTTGAATGGTTGGTTTGTGCATAGAGCAAGTATGGCAGATGATGTAGTGACAGGGATGTCATTCCAACCAGTCTTCCTTTTGGACAAGCTGTGTTAGAAGATATGAATCAGGAACCTCCATTGCAAGTCCACCAACCCTTTAATAATCTGCTTTCCCTCATATCCTCCTTCATAGCCAATGTTGGCAAAGAAGCTCATAATCTCATCATCATCCCACTCTAATGGAGTGTCAGCATCATCACCAAACTGTAGACACTGTCTCACAGTTTGCTCAGTGATGAATAGAGTGTGATCTTCGGTGATTCTTCCTGACAGAGTCCTTTCACCATCTATGTTTGTTACTTCAGTAGTTCCCCAGAAAGATCTTATGTTGCCACTCTAGTAGTCAAGATGAATCTGATCATGTCTCTTAAACCTTCTGCCTCAGGCGCATCAGGGTCAAGAAAACCACTGACATTATGGAGCTTTCTCCATGTAAGGTTAGCCATTAGATTCCACACAAGATGCATATGTGTTAGATATGGAGCATAAATTATCAAATACATTGGTGAAATCAAGTTGATTAGACTTTTTAATGGTCAAAATTAAGCAATTAAAGGTAGTGTTTCATAGAAATTTGACCTAATCTTGATTTTGTAATGTATGACCAGTTTTATTATGCTTTATCTATTATTTTGATGTTTATTTTCTGATTAAAATCCATTTTTCCTTTCAAACATAAGTTTTGTGGTCAACATTTTCAGTTTCGATGATCCCCTGTTCATCCGAAGGTTAATTAGGGTTTTGAAAATCACTTGTTTGTGTCGATTTTCAAGATCATTCGTGTCATTGAACTCGGAAATGTCTATCAATCCTTAGTTTGTGGTTGTTTTGAGATTATTTAAGTTCTAGGGTTCATAATTTTGTAATGTGTTCATCAAATGCATCTGAGAATCACCTTGTTTTCGATACTACAATGGTATAGAATCGAAATATAGGCACTATGAAGTTTGATGAATAATGAAATCTGAATGATGGTGATGAATTTGATGATGGATGAAGAACAATAGGAATGGTGTTTTCGCTCGTCGCACTATAGACGCTCTCAAATTTGAAAAGTATTAAATGAACTATAACGATCTGTTTAAATAGCCCTTTTAATGTCATTTTTAAATTTTGCAAGTGTTAAAGACAAATGCGGTCGACTACTATAGTAAATGCGGAAGATTAAAACAATCAGCATTTGTTTACTGTAGCAAATGTGGAAGAGTGGAGTCTGACAGCATTTGTTTACTGTAGCAAATGTGAAAGGTTTAAGTTCATACATTTTAACACTGTAGAAAATGCGGATGTTTTAAGTTTGCAGACGTTTTTATACTGTAGCAAATGCGGATGTTTTTAACTTTGTCAGCATTTGTACACTGTAGTTAATGCTGAAGAGAATTGGTCTTCTCGTATTTACTTCAATAAATGTGGATGAATAACTGAGTTGCCCGTATTTCTTGAACTTCATACATAATGATAGAAGAGTGTGAGAACACGTCTAGTTTGTGATGACACAAATATAAAACCAAGTTTAAGTATTGAATTTCAGCCATTTTTGAGAAATGCGGCTGAGGAAAACAAATACGGATGAACAAATTTCTCTCCGTATTGGTTTTCATACTTGAAAACTTTGTTGATATTTGTTGTGAGACTAATGCAGTAGAGTTAGCTTATCCGCATTACATTCACTTGTGTTTTTCATCTCAAAACTATTACCCGCATTGGTTATTTGCTTGGGTTACCTTCACCCGCATTAACCAATGCTCTTACCTGCATTAAGTTTTGAACTTGTCAACACTTAATGTTTCTAATGTGGATAGTTTTGGTTGATTTTGATTTGATGCTTGATCTTTATGAAGCTGTGTCTTTTGCTTGTTTCTTATGAATTTTTTATTGTTTCTTGAGTTGTCAATTTTTGCGTGAATTGACTTGTACATCAGAGGTGATACAAGTTTCCCAGTGTTGACTGATCTTGGACTTTTGTGCTTCAAGATGTTTGCAAAAACTGAGATACAATGATATAACTTCTGCAACAACACACTCACATTTTCTGATTTTTTGAAACTATTTTTGATTTTTGTATTTTAAGAAAGGAAATATCTGTACATTGATGAAATGTCAACATGAAACTGTTTTTGATTTTTGTATTTTAAGAAATGAAACATCTGTACATTGATGATCAAAATTTTAATTACTCCCCCTAAAGTTTTTATCTATGTGAGATAGAAACTTTAAAGAGTTGAAAATTTTGAAGAGAAAATCTTATTGTGATTTTTGCTTTCTTATCTAGACAAGAAGTTGAGAAATAATTTTCTTTAGGATCATATCAATCTTACCTTTCAGAAGTGCAAGCAATTGTTAGTAAAACAGACATGTGCATGAACATATTGATTGAAGGTATGTTTATCCTCTTAAACTCATACTTGGTTAATATTTTGATGCAAATGATCTTATCATGTTTTGAGTTGATTGGGTATTCAACATGTACCTCACACTCAAAAGCATGGCAAGATCAACCATCTACATGCAATGTATGGTAGAACTTTTAACATCTTACTTGACCAGGTTACTTAAAATATGAAATCTCATTTTGCTTGATCCTTATTGCGATTCTTTTATTTTGATCGTTTTATCAGTTTGATCCACATTGGGATTCTTTTAACTTCACTTTGGAAGGTGATCTCTTAAGATTCTTTTGTTTCATTCACTTGGAATGTATTTTATTCTTTTGTTTCATCCAAGTTGGATGTCTTCCTCATTAGGAATCTTGATGGATCATGACATTAGCACTATGTGCTTGTTTCTCTAGGTCTTTGCTCAGCAAAACAGAAGAGGAACTGATGTTAGTAAAAGAGATTCATATGATATCATTACCTGGTGTGTTTAGGTTGCTACATACACACATATTTGGATAAGCCAATACTTACACACACTATGAGATAAAAGTTTCACAGTTGAATATAAGCTTTAGTTTATCACTGCATGTGTCTTCTTTTCCAAGTTGAGCCTACCCGCATATCAGATAAGTCATGTCAGTCATTTAAAATTTATAAGTAAGCACAGTGAATAAAATAACAACTATATTTATATCATTTCCCAATTGTATAAACAATATACTTCTTCTTTTAATTTCTTTTTGTATTTTTAAAATATTTGAATGTTTTGTTGATTTTAATTTTTAATCAAGGTTAATCATACCAATTGATTGAACTAGGAATTCAAATCTGGTTGGATCAAATGCCTTAGTGAATAAATCAGCTAATTGATTATCAGTGTGAACTTGTATCAATTTGATTAACCCTTTTTCAGCACAATCGCTCAAAAAATGATATCTAATTTCAATGTGTTTAGTTTTTGCGTGTTGAGCTGGATTATTTGTTATGAACATAGCCGCTGTATTGTCAATGTGAATTGGAGTGTACAAGAAGTTAAAACCATAATCAAGCATCTGGTTTTGAATCCAAAGAACCAGAGAACAGCATGCAGATGCTGGTATGTACTTAGCTTTTGTTGTTGAAACGGATACATTTGTTTGATTCTTGCACTGCCAGGAGACCAGTCGGGGACCAAGAAATTGACAACCGCCAGAAGTGGACTTTCTGTTGAAATTGCATACCCCATAATCACTATCATTGTATGCATAGAGATTGAAGTCTCCTTCCTTTGGATACCATAATCCAAGAGAAGGCTTGCCCTTAAGATATCTGAATAACCTCTTGACTGCATTCACATGGGATTCCTTGGGATCTGCTTGATATCTGGCACACACACAAACACCAAATATAATGTCAGGCCTACTGGCTGTTAGATACATAAGTGAACCTATCATAGAGCGATAGTAAGTCTGATCCACTAGTTTTCCTTTAGGATCTGGACCAATCTTCACTTTAGTATCAACAGGACTTCTGATGGACTAACAATCAGCAAACTTGAACTTCTTCAACATTGTTTCCACGTATTTTGATTGATTAATGAAGTTTCCATCTGCTGTCTGTTGGACTTGCACTCCTAGAAAGAATGTGAGTTCCCCCATAGCACTCATTTGAAATTTTGAATTCATGAGGTCTTCAAAGTCTTTGTAGAGTAACTTGTTTGTCGAGCCAAAGATGATATCATCTACATATATTTGAACTTGCAACATGTCTTTTCCTATTCTGTTTTTGAAGAGAGTCTGATCAATCTTCCTTCTATCATATATGTTTTCAAGAAGAAAGGATGATAGAGTCTCGTATCATTTCCTTGGAGCTTGATGAAGACCATACAAGGCTTTGTCAAGCTTGTATACCCTGTGTGGAAAATCTGGGTCTTCAAATATAGGAGGTTGACTCACATAGACTTCTTCAGCAATATTTCGATATAGAAAAGCACATTTCACATCCATTTGATAAACAGTGAATTTCATGAATGCTGAATATGGTAGAAAGAGTTTTATTGCTTCTAATCTGGCTACAGGAGCAAACACTTCATCATAGTCAATACCTTCTTCTTGTGTATACCTCTGAGCCACTAGTCTTGCTTTGTTTCTAATGTCGATTCCCCTATCATCAGTTCTGTTCCTGTATAGCCACCTGGTACCGATAGGGTATTGTCCTTTGGGAAGATCTACCAGTTGCCAAACTTCTTGTTTCTTGAATTGTAGCAATTCTTCCTGCATTGCCTCAATCCAACTATTGTCTTGAAGAGCCTCTTTGATATTTTTGGGTATGCTTGATTTGCTTCTTGTTACCCGTTCATTAAGTTCACCAATGATGTTGTCTACTGGATGGTTCTTGTGTATTCTGGTGGTTGGAATTCAGTCACCAGCAATGGTTACATCAAGATTGGAGACATTCAGATCATCTTGGTGAGAGGCAACTTCATCTTGTGCTATAGGGAGTTGTGAAAATAATCAAATACTGTTTTAGTTCTTGCTTTAACATCGATAGCACTTTGATTACTTCCATCATTTGAAGTCCTTTCAGTCTCAACTGGAGGTGTAACATGATCTTGAGTTCTGACTTGGGTGGATGGTTCTTCTAAAGAAGATGGTATTATGCTTGGACTATCCTCAGTTGAAACACTTTGATTTTGAAATGATTGTCTGACATGATCAGCTTACAGTAGGACATCTTTATTAAGTTGTTTAGTAGAAGTGGAAGGAATCATTGGAAAGTCATTCCTTCTTTCTACTAATGATGAAGATTCAGCTGATTGTAGGTTTCCTGCACCAGACAACTGAAATTGATCAAAAGATTTTGTAAAGGAATCAATATCAAATAACCAGTCAGGACCATTTGTAGATTTGGGAAAAGAATGTTCCTTAAATTGAACATTTGTTGATTCATCAACTATGTTTAATCTAGGATTAAACACTATATAAGCCTTTGAGACAGAAGAATAACGTACAAAAGTCCTTCATCAGACTTGGATGAAAACTTTCCCAAATGGTCTCGGGTGTTTAATATTGAGACAGGATAACCAAATGTCTTAAAAAATCCAATAAATGGTTTTCCTTGAAAGATAAGTTCATAAGGAGTCTTGTTGCTTTCTTTTACAATCAAAGTTCTATTTTGTACAAAGCACGATGTGTTAACTGCTTCTGCCCAAAAGATAATTGGTAGTTTAGCACCGGCCAGCATGGTTCGTGCTTCTTCGATTAGTGTTCTACTTCGCCTTTCAGCTACCCCATTTTGTTGAGGAGTTCTAGCTGCACTAAATTGATGTGCGTTGCCTTTGGTTGTATAAAATGAACTCATGTCTTCATTCTTAAATTCTGTCCTACTATCACTTCTAATTGTTTTAACTTTATGATCAAGTTGATTTTCAATTTTCGTGATACAATCTTTTATTAGTTGCGATGATTCCTTTTTATGAAGTAAGAAGAAGACCCATGTAAATCTGGATAAATTGTAAGGCCCCGTTCCTGGGAAACCTCACAGTTGGTTAACCATATCACAAAATCAGTTTAATAACAAAACATTGCAGCGGAAGATAATTAAACATTCATTTAAAACTTAAAACCCCATCGTACTCATACATTTGTCCTTTAATTGTAAACAAAACATATCACTTGTTCATTAATTACAATAAGGACTTCATTAACAGGAATGCCATCCGTAGATTTCCAAGTAGCTCCACGGTACCATCCTCAGCCTCAGCGCTTACCTGCCCACTATTATGCATAAAA
>BJCO01778119.1:0-10728 GCA_018326465.1 Flaveria floridana | reverse complement strand
ATGTATTGCACATGTATGAACTACCTATATAGGTTTGATGTTGTTTGATAGTTCATGCTAATGGCCCATGCTAATGGACCATACGCATGAATTTATCATGCTTATGGACCAGTCGCACGACTGAACCAGGAGACTGGATCAGTCATACGATTGAAACATAAGACTGACTCAGTCGCACGACTGAACCTTCAGTCATGCGTATGAGTCAATCGCATGATTCAGTCGCACGACTGAACCATGCTAATGGTTCAGTCGCATGACTGAAGACATGAAACCTATAAATACCACATAATTCGTGGAAAAATAGAACACTTCAAATACTTGCGTACCCTAGCCGTTCAGAGCGTCTCTGTTCATCATTCCAACTTCATAGTTTGTTTCTGATCAATTCTTGTTCGTTCTTAATGTTTGTTTCATCGTAGGACTGATCAGATTGTCGTTCTCACTGATTGGATCGCCAATCAAATAGGATTCCGCACTATTTGATCTGGTTTCACGCGATATCAGTTAGTACTCCGTACGTACACGGTCCTAACAAGTGGTATCAGAGCCTTGGCTCTTGATTTGGCATGTGACTCAATTAGTTTTTTGTGTTAAACTTAACATTTTCATTCAAAAGGGTTAATTTTTTGAGTCAAAAGGTGTTTTCGAAGTTTTCTGACCTTAAAGTTTCGATTGTTCACTATACGACAGATTAGGGTTCTTGAAAAATCGCGTTTTTGTGTCCAAGTGTCAAAACCATCGATTTTGCCAAAACAGCAGCATTCAGTCACACGAATAGCTCATTCGTACGATTGAACTCATTCGTACACTCCATTCGCATGACTGAACTCAGTCGCATCCTTCAGTCGCACGACAGAAGACAGGAAACCTATAAATACCACATAATTCGTGGAAAAATAGAACACTTCGAATACTTGCGTACCCTAGCCGTTCAGAGCGTCCCTGTTTATCATTCCAACTTCATAGTTCGTTTCTGATCAATTCTTGTTCATTCTTAACGTTTGTTTCATTGTAGGATTGATCAAATTGTCGTTCTCACCGATTGGATCGCCAATCAAATAGGATTCCACACTATTTGATCTGGTTTCACGCATTATCAGTTAGTACTCCGTACGTGCACGGTCCTAACACTGCTTCTAAGTACTTATATGTTTTGAAGGACAATTTTCTTCCGAAAGCAATTTAGTCTAAGAAGTTTTATTTACTCTTTAAGTAAAACTTCTGAAGCTTAATCTCTTCCAAAAAAAAAATCTGTCTTGGAAGCAAAATTATTTTAAGTATACTGTCTTCCAGAACACTTCTCTCATAATGAACAGTGAAAAGGCACTATCTGCCATGATGCAGGGGAGGATAGTGTTCATCACTCCAGTGATCTTTAACCAATTTTGAGGGTGGATGATGAGGAAGGTGAGTTGTCCTTCACCAAGGAGGCAGTAAATGGATCATTCCAGCTGATGGGCTATGAAGGTGACTTCTCAGTCAAGATCTTCAGGAAAGAAAAGGTCTCCTCTTAATGGAAATAACTCCTCCATGTCATTATCCACTCCTTATCCAACATTATCCACTCCTTATCCAACAATCATGGAGGATATGATCAATTTCCTAAAGACATTTCCTACATAGTCCATATAATGGTCCATGGGATCAATTCATGTATTCATAACTTGTCTATACAAATTCACTTTCTAATTTAGATTCCCTTGAATAAGATATGTCCAACATATTCTTAACTGTGAACTGGGCTCAAAGTTAAGGGGAAAAAGTAATGTTCTAAAGTTGGGACAGATGAAGCCTGATATCTTTAAGATAATGAGGAAAACCACTGTTGGTTTTTCCAGGGTAGAAACAACCATTTTCCCAAAAATGTTAGAGCAACCTGCTCAAGGTGACAACTTGGCAATCCTAGCCAATGTTGAACCCACACCTTCTTCATCTTTAGCACCCCACAACCATAAATTACCATCACCTATAAAAGAAAAATCCAAAAAAACACCTGTTTAGTCTACTCAGATTGAGCAGGCCCCCATACAATCACCCATGCAGGTTCAAGTAGAACCAAAAGCTCCTACTTCTCCTGAGGAGTAGACCATTCCCATTCCTTCTATGATCAGTGTTGAGGTTTCTCATGCTCACGCTGATGAGCTCACTACCCTAGCTTTAAGCCATCACTCTAAGTTTCAATACTCAAATGATCCACCTTGAAGGGAAAGTTACCATCCCCAACTGTTAGACCTTAACCAACCAATCCCTAGCCTAGAATTCTATAATAGTGAAGACATGGGATTTAGTGAGTACCATGATTCTCTCTTCTCTTGCCTTACTTAAGGAGAGATGAGTGCTCTTGCAACTCCCATATCAATCCCACATCATCTACCCACTACTGAGGTGGACCTCTTTGAACAAGTTCAAGAGGTCCATATGGAAGAGGTTCTCACTTGTGCAAGTGATTACATAATTAAGACCTCAACCACAACGACCCAGCTTGTTGACACTTCTTATGAAGCTGTCATTGAGCAAGTGAATTCTAGAGACTAGGTTCAAATATTTGGTGGTGAGAGGGATGACTTTGGTTATGTCCTCCCATCCCCCCATGATTCTTTTGATGAAGATGATGGGAGTATGCAGCAAAAGGTGAAACAATTAACAAAAACTTGCATATATCTTGTCTCTAAGGTTAGTCAGCTGGAATCTCAGGTGGTTACTATTCAAAGGTAGGTGTTTAATTAGCAACTTGAGATCATCGATATCGAGGGTAAGCTAGTTGAGAGGCCTTCTAGGCATGCTTAACCATATTCATAAGAACCTGTGGATGTGGTGGACCTAACCTCTAGCTCACTTGTGCAAGTAAGTGATGCTACCAAAAAGGGGGAGAAAGTTGCCACAGTCATAGAACATGGGAGCATTGCCAGAGTATGGACACTGAGGATTTACCACCCTCACCTGTAATTATCCAGAATCAATAATCTCCTCAGGCCTACATCAATGTGGATGCCATATGTTAAAGCTTATTTGAGGAGGGTGTTATACCAAGGGCTATGTCACCTCCATCCAGCCTTACTGACAATCCAATAGTAGGATGGAAGTATGACACTAATAGAAGGGCCCTTGTGCTTTCTAGATTCGTAGGTCAACAAGAGACCTTAAACATCTACAACCTAGGTTTCTATGAAAGCTTCCCTTTAGTTAACCTGTAGCCTGTCAACCCAAGCCAAAACAAACAGGCTAACAGGTTAGCTGAGAGGATCTAGATGAGGGTGTCTGACGAGTTTAAAAGAAGAACAAACTTATATAGACAGATGCTAGAAGGGAAAACAGTTGGTCAACTAGATAAGGAGTTAGACCCTAAGATTAGCTTTGAAGGGGAAATCTCAGTTGGAGGCCCATCTATGGACCCTGTGACTCTTGAGATTCATACTTATTCAACACCAATTACCCTTAGTGAGACACAGTTGGTGAAGGTTTTTCACAACCTCTCCCTAGCCAGATCTCAAGTGTAGAACAAGTTAGCTCTCTCCTCCTTGAGTCACACAGGACAGTGCTTGACAAAGGAAAGAAAGTCTTAACTTTAGAAGAGAGTGAGGAGGAGAAAAGGGAGATGAAGATGAAGCCAATGGAAGTAAGAATGAGAAAGACCCCTAGCTTCATGCCGGCTGTAATCAGGGCTACCCATAGACCAAACGCTCAGGAAGACGAGTTAAGGGCATCCAGAATGAACTACCTGGGAACTAGGAACTAAAATATAGATGATCTAATCTCTCTTCCCTTAGAGGAATTAAATGAACTGGCAGACATAGAGGTGTTAAGAGAGAGAGAAAGGAGGTTGAGGTTACTTCTTTTCTCCTCAAGACCAAAGAAGAAAGAAAAAGAAGAAAATGTTATAAAACCCCTGTACTCTGTCCAGTTCAAGAAAGGCATGAGGTAGAGTATGTGACTGTATAGGAAGAAACTCATGTAGGTAGAGAACAAGATAGACAAAACATGATTACCTACTTGAGTGCCATAGGTCTATACCAGATAGAAGGCTTGGTCCCATATTTCTATCCATAATGGATGAGCATATTAGGGTGATCAAGTAGAAGATCAAGAGTGGTGAGCTTAAAGACATGCATTCTCCACCAAGTCAAGCTACACCTGAATCTGAGGTCAAGGTTGAACCCCAAGAGACAACTGAACCTAGACCTACTGCTGATCCACAACCAGCTTCATCTTCTAACCAATAACAGGGTTTTGAACCTTCTTCTGAACCTATGAAGGGGAAGGACCGAACTGAGAAGGATAAAGAAGGAAGAGGTGATCAAAGCCAACCTTCTCAATTGAAGTTTAGAAAGAGGAAAAGTATGGCCATGCATCACTATGTCTGCCTCATGGAGCACCCTTAGTATCTAGAAAAGAAGATGATAGTTGATAGATAAGAAAGAGGGCTTAGAGAATTTATCCTTGTATGCAGCAGAAGCTTTGCTTTCCTTCCCCTATTGGTCAAGCATGATCTTGTCAAAACAATCACTTCAGCAGGGTATGGTGTACCGTGCTTTGCTGCTTGATGAGCATTGCTTGCTTAATAGACTTTGATATTAGCCCAGAAACATAGAAGGATAAGGCCATCATTATTCTCTCTATAAAGCTTCGTTTTCCATTCTCTTAGATGAGAGCCCATGCCAGATTCGTCATCCCCTCAGTAGATGAGGCCATACACATCGGGGCACCCAACCGCCTTGCCAAGGCACCCCGCAGCCCCCACCTTATGATCCTAACACGGATCCTCTCTGTATGAAAACAAAAATGGCAGAAATGCCCCTTTTTGTAAAGGACCAATTAGTTCACTTTACCGAGAGAGGTTGGAAGCCATGTAAATTATCATGGGCGCCCTCTCGCTCCTTATCGGCTATAAGAAGTTATTGAAAGTATGGAAAAATATGTATTCCATTGAATACTTGGATATAATAGTGAAAGACATGTCTGTAAAAATACTTAAAAGTGCATTTTATCAGGAATAAAAAATTGATCGATACATCCTGGTGAAAAGCATGCCGGATTCGTCATCCCCTAAGTAGATGAGGCCATAAACGCTGGGTTACCCAACCCCCTGCTAAGGCACCGCGCGGCCCACCACCTTATGATCCTAACACGGATCCTCTCCATGTGAAGACGAAAAGGCAAAAATGACCCTTTTCTAAAGGACCAATTAATTCACTTTACCGAGAGAGGTTGGAAGCTTAGAAGAGATTTAAAGTCAAAGAAGAAAAAGAAGTATAAGGCATCCACCTCTACACCTTAGGATGAGTTAGAACATCATAAGGGTGAAACAAAAGAGGCTGCTCAACTAACTCCCTTACAAGTAGAGCCTCCAGTTACTGCAAGACCCATCCTGTCTTGAGTGTACTCTCCAACCTAGATAGATGGTATGTCACAAGATATCATGGAGGCCCATAAGTATATTTCTTGCAGAATATACTTGACCTTCCAGAGCATGATCTCTTGAACATAAAGAGATACTATGAGAGCCTGAAGAATCCAGACCTACTGATGAAGAGATGAATGGCTCTGATTTTGATGATGGCTATAAACAAGTAAGGGATCAAGACTCATAGTAATCTTTAAGTTTTGGTAGCATCAGCCTAGGGGCAGTTTGTAAGAGTTTATCTTAAAAGCTAAAGCTAACAAAAGATCTCTCAGCATGCACTGAAGTACAAGGAAGTTACTTTGGAAGATCTGACCATGCACAAAGAAAAATAACTAAGTGTTAAATCTTCCAAAGCCAAAGATAGAAATCTCCTGAAGTCAAAAGTGAAGTCTTCCTAAGCTTGAAGACAAAGTCTTCAAAATCCTGAAGACTAAACTCTTCCGAAGACTAAGAAGCCATATGTCTAATAACACACTTTTGACAAAAGCTGACAACCTTTCTACTGCCAGTTCTGATGACTCACCTACTTATATAAGTTGGTGAACTTTTGTCAACTTTACATAATGGTGTCTTTGTCTGTAACTTTCTACTTATTACTTTTATGCTTACTGTAATACAATTGGATGTGAGCTATGATATGTTATGGTTACATGTCAAAAGGCAATCTGCCTTTTGACTTTACATTGATCTTGTTGTCTAGATTAGTGTCTAGTTGTCCTTTAAAGTATGACTGGCTATAGGATGTAGTATAAAGTATTTCATATGATCAGTCTTAGGACTAAGCCTTATAACAATAGTAAAACACTTGAGAGCAATATACATAATCCTTAAAAACCAGTCTCTATGTTTTGATTGTTCTTATCTTTTGTTCATTGTTTCTTTGCCTGGTTCCTTATTTGATCTAGTAAGTGTGTTATCTTTAACTATGAGACTGTTGTTAGACAACCATAATCGGTTTTGTAGTTTCAATTGTAATTAGATGATGGGAAAGGATAAAAGGATCGATTAGATTGTTTCCATCTGTTATATAGTGGAAATTGAATCTGCTTCATATTGATTGAGTTATAGATTTTGATTTAACCATTTTAGGTTTCAATCAAATGAAATTGTATGCTTTTAATATCAATAATGCAAGGGATTCAATTCACAATGATAATATAAGTGTTTTTAATCAACTTATATGATTAATAGGTTTTTAATTATGTTGAAAAAGTCTTAAGATTTAATTGGGGTATGGTTTCAGGTTGAACACATCATAATAGCACCTTTGAATGAATTGAAACGTTGGCCTTGGGTTTGAAATTGGATTGCGATAGTGATGGGGTGATTTAGTCTAGTTGAATGGATTGAAATTTGGATTTTTGGGTCTTGCAAGAATTTGGCTGGATGTTGGCCGGAACAGGGTTGACGGGTGGGAATGGTTTGGGGTGTTTAAAAGTATTTTACACCTTTGGTCCATGTGATTTCAAACTTAAAATTTTATGTTAAAACTTTTAGGGTTAAGTTTTGAGAATTACAATTTAGACCCTAAACTTATAAAACCCTATTTAATTACTAAATCAATTTATTTATAAACTTTATCATTTTACAAGTCTTGTATAAACTTTATGATTTACTTATTTATTTTAATTTAAAACTTATAAATGACAAATAATACTTTATGACTTTATGAAAATTTATTTTATAAATTATAAAAATTATTATAAATTGATTAAATGAAAATTGAATTATACAATTTATAATATTGATTAAATAACACATTTATTGCATTTGAAGCATCAACATAAATAAAATAATTTAATCATGAATTATTCCTTTATATGAAAGAAAAATGGTTTTGGGTTTGGGTTCGCGTTGCCAAATAGGTCAGATGTTACACAAATGTTACTAATTAAGGGTTTTTAAAGTCGGATATCCAAAAATCCGGATATCCGAAACTTTCAGATTGTGAAATTAACTATCCAAATCCATATCCAAAAATTAGGATATCCATATTTTCTGATATAGAATTTGATAGTTAATTGGATATGCAAAAAATTCACATCCTTGTAATTTCGGATACAGATTCAGATAGTTAACTGGATATCCGAAAAATTCACATCCTTATAACATGTTACAGATTGACAACGAATAAGTGGAGCCAAGTCAATTCTTTGTAATCATGTTCCAAGTTAACAAAAATTAAGTGCAACCACCTTAATTCTAAAAGTTCAACTTAACTAATTACTTAAACCATTACAAGTACTCTATAACAAAATAACAAAAGTTCATGGAAAAGTCAGAATACTATGAAAAATAAAGATGTTTTAAAACCAACTAAATATAAAATTACACATTAGAAGTTCCAAGAAAGTACTTTAAAGACCAAATTTCATAATACAAAAGTCAAAAGCCATAATAACTATGCATTAAAAACACCTTTAATAAGCCAAAGTTCCTGAGATGAAAAACATAATATATATTAAAACCATCATAATTAAATATTAAATATACCATAATATATATGATAAAGGTGATGGATATGTAATAAGTTAATCACCAAATCATGATACTTTCCCTTCTATAGTGCAAACAACTTTAGCTTGAAACCTATATATAGAATTAAAGTGTAACATATGCATATTAAAACTATAAATGTATTTGTAAGGTTATTTATAAGGCTGATGCAACCCAAACACCCAAAGTCTCTCCTTCATGCATGCATAAGTGTACTAAAGTGGAATGCTTCGGAAGTTTCACACTGTCTTAGAAATTATTCTAAGTGTGAAATCTTCCGAAGCCAAGATCAATATCTTCCTAAGCCAAAAGATAAAGTCTTCCAAAGCTTCAAGGACAAAGTCTTCCGAAGCCAACTATTAAAGACAGATTTCTTCCGAAGACTTTTTAAATACATGATTTATCTGATGTACCTTTTACCTAAAGCTGAACCACTTTCCATTGCAACTCTGATAAGTCACCAACTTTACTTAAGTTGGTGAAAAGGTCCATGCTTTTGGTAAACTATACATTGAGGTCTTGAGTTTGTAACTTTCCACTTTATGTACTTTATCCTTTTTGTAACATATTAGTATGTGAGCTATGGCATGTCATAGTCACTAGTCAAAAGGCAATCTGCCTTTTGACTCTACATTGATTTTGTTGTCTAGATCATGTATCCAGCTGGCCTTCAAAGTATGGCTAGCTGTAGGTTGTAGTATAAGTATTTCTGGTCCTTGTAACTTATATTCAGAACTTTGTAAACCAGTTAAAAGGAACTAGAGAGCAATATACATCAACCTTGAAAACCAACTACTTGTGTGTTGTTCTTGTTCTGTCTCATATACACTTGTGTTTCTTAGTTCTCAAAACTGATTTTCTCTAGTTCCCCATTTGAATTGTTAAGTGTTGTTGCATACTCTCCTCTTTGTGTTGTTGTGTTGTAAAGTGCATAAACCCTTCACCCGGTCCTGCAATTGGTATCAGACCATTTCAGGCTCTTGATATATGATCTCACCATCTTAAGATCCCTCACACACATAAAATACTTAACCCTTCAAATGGCAGCTATCTCTAAAGCTAATATGGAAACTGGAACCATGACAAAATCCCCACTGATCACTCTTGATGACTTTGACACTTGGTGCCAAAGAATGGAAGGCTTCATCAAGTGTCAAGACTCAAGAATGTGGGAATCTGTTGTCAATGGACCTTACATACCAAGCACCCCTTCAGCTGCTACTGGAGGTGGTATGATCCCCAAGGATATGGTTGACTACTCAGAAGAAGATAGAAAGATAGTAAAAATTGATCAAAAGTTCATGAAAGCTCTTCAGACTGCTCTTCCAAACTCTGTATACAAAGGTTTCAAGAAATGCAAAACAGCTAAGCAGCTGTGGGATGTATTGAAACTAATGTTTGAGGGTTTGACTAAGCTAAGGAGAACGAGAAGGATCTCCTAAAGCAGCAGTTTGAAAATTTCACCTTTAAAACAGGTGAGACCATGACTCAACAATACTTCAGGTATGTTGAGATTATAGATACCCTAGTGGATGAGAATAGGGACATTGTAAGGAAGTTTATGTCCTCTCTTCCTAGGCAATGGGCATATTATTATGTTGTAATCAAGAGAACTGAGAACCTTAAGACTCTCACTTTGACAAAGTTGTATGGCATTCTTAGTGGATACCAGATGGAGATAAACATGCAAGGTTCATCTGGTAACTCCAGTAATCAAATGTGCTTAACCCTTCAAGTGACTGAAAGGGATAGCATAGAACCCCAACATCATCTCATATGCTACCCTGACATCTCACAAAAGGGTCCTTTCATCACTTTCCCGGAGACACCAAGGGAGAATTATACTCAAGGAAGCCCATTCCAAGAGACAAGTTCCTCTCAAGCCTTTGTGTCTTCTAATGAAAGTTGTGGCAGCTTTCTATTCATCCTTGAAGACCTGGACTGCATCCATCCAGATGATCTGGAGTACATGGAGATAGTCCAGTAAATGGCTCTTCTCACTCATAGAGCCAAGAGGTTCTACACGCGGACAGGAAGAAAGTTCCCCAGCAATACAACAAGTGGAATGTTTGGGTTGGATAAAAGCAAAGTTAAGTGTTGCAACTGTAACTTGATGGGTCACTTTGCTAGGGAGTGCAAGGCACCAAGAACAAATGGTGGACAAGCATAATCCAGACCAAACTACACTGATAAAGCTACCCAGAATAAGAAGCCAAAACAGCAAGCTGTAGTTGCTGTTAAAGAAGGAGACTTTGACTGGAGCTTTCAGGTGGAAGATGCATCTCCAAACCAAGTATTAATGGATGACCATGATGAAACCAAGGTATTGGAACATCTTTGTACTCCTGAATGTATTGCTAAAGTCAACAGATACAGGTCTTATAACTTAGAGATGAGATCTGATCTTGAGTCCTCAAACATCTTGAAATCTGATTTTAGAAAGGCTGAAAATGATTATAAGTTAAAGATAGAGGACTTAGAAAAAACCATTTTAGTTCTAAAACATGAGCATACAAATTATAGGACTTAGATCAAGGATCTCATAACTAAGTTAACTGAATGCCAGGCTGAGCTTGTGATCAGCAAAGCCAGGGCAGAGAAATGTGTTCTTGAAGAAGAGACCTTCAAGAACATCATATCCTCATCCTTGCATGCAAAAGTTTGTTATCAAAATAAGCAGGGATTAGGATCTAGAGAGATAGCTCCTCCACACATAATCTTGTTTGTAAGATCAACTAGGTGTGGAACTTGTGAAGATGAGCTTCCTCACATAGACCCCTTGAGTGAAGAGGATGAAGAAGTGGTAGTGAAGAATTCCTCTGAGAAGA
>BJCO01778117.1:0-10162 GCA_018326465.1 Flaveria floridana | reverse complement strand
AGTCCCTGAATGTACTGGTTAATCTTTCGAGACATCAGCGTCACTTGATCCGGCACCAGCCTTGCCATCTTATTGAATTTGGTGGTGTACTGCTGGTGGGTCATGGTTCCCGCCTCAAGTTACAGAAACTCCCTCTCGATCTTGTCAAGTTCCCTGTGAGGGCAGAATTCCTCAATCACCAGCTTCTTCAACTCTTTCCATCGCATTTTCCCGATGGCCCTGGAACCTTCAGCTTGGACAATATTATCCCACCAACACAATGCCGAGTCGACAAAAGAGTGAGTCGCGAACTTCACCCTTTGATCTTCGCGACACTCACTGATCTCCAACACAGCCTCCATCTCCCTCACCCAGTGGTGAGCGGCAGCAGCATTGCCATTTTCATCAAAAGTTGGGGGCTTGCACCTCTGGAATGCCCCATAACTGCATCCCTTGGTTGTCACCCTTACTGCCTCGTCCTCGTCGAACAATACCGCCTCAGGCTCTGGTCGTTCCTCCTCCCCCTTGATTTCCTTCCCAGTCGACCCTTTCCTGTGCTCCTTCTCCTTTCTTCCTCACAGCTCGAATAACCTCAGTCACTATAGACGGTAAGACTGCCTGCATGACCTGGTACACCTCATTAGCAATCGCCTTCCAAGCTGAGGCATTCAGGCTGGCATTCTCATTTCCTTCAGTCCGGTCATGAACCTCAGGGTTCTCATGGGTCGTCTCAGGAGCTTTAGCACTGCTCCTAGTCACACGCAGTCGACCTCTGCCTCTGGAAGCCTTGGAAGATTTCTTCCAAGCCATTTCCTATGCACTATAAGATTCAAACACTAAAACAGTCATTCAAGGGAATAGCTCAGTTTATGTCAGGTATAGTAAGTTCCTAATTACAGTGGCCAGTTGTGATTAACCACTTACTTTACTCTTCACACCCCAAGCATTTCCTATCCTGACTATATCAGTATCTAAATTTACTAGGAACACATAAGTCAAATAGCACACGCACATAATACCGATTAACTTTTAAGAAGAGAAATACCTGATGGTACATAGCTACTCGGGCTTACATCCCTCTTTCTGTCCCATTTTCAGTTTAAGTTAAGGTTTATTTTGAAAATTTACCCATTTCACTTAAACTTTGGCCCTGATACCAACTTGCAAGGCCCCGTTACCGGGACGCTCATAGTTGGTCATTCACAGCATAAAACATTACATATTATAAATTTAAACAGCGGAATTAATTTAACAAAAGCCATTCATTCATTATAAACACTGTTGCTAAGAAATACACCTTGGTTTAATCAGATTACAAAAGAAAGGTTTAACTGCAATACAAAATAACAGTGATATCTATGGAGAATCGATGTCAGTCTTGCCCCGTGAGTAGCCATCCTTGCGTGCCACCCTCAGCAATGTTTTACCCGCCAACTGGAAAATACATAAAAGTCAGCGTTGCTGAGTGAGTTCTAGTTTTATAAATAAAATACTTTGCTTTTTGTTCGAAACCGTTCCTTACTTTCATATGTGATCACACATTGTACGTACACTTAGGTAATATTATTATTATCTTCGTCATCGTTCATTTCGTACTTTTACCATTATTCTTCCGGTCTATTGTGACACAGAGACACTCACCCATTAGCAATCTCAAGGATTGTAAGACTTTCAGTCTGTTGCGACACAGAGTCACTCATCCATTAGCAATCTCAAGGATTGCAAGGCTTTCGGTTTGTTGCAACACAGAGTTGCTCACCCCGTTGTCAATCTCAAAGATTGACCCTGTGTGCATCCTTCGGGGTAGCTAACCCGCATCACAGTTGAGCTAACTACAACATGGCCGTGCACCTCTTTACATTTGCTTGCAAGACTTCCGTTCATTCATTTACGTTCCATTATTCTTTATCATTAATCTTTCACTTTATTAATGATAATAATTTATGTCTTGATCATGATCATACCATGTAGAGTCATACAATATTAATATTAATAAATATGATAACAATAATATTAACTATAATCATATTAATAATAATATTAATAATAAGGGTCATAATGACAATCAAACATAATCATATGCATTAAATAACCCTTAGTCAACATTGGTCCAAAACCCTAAATGCACAGACTCCCACGAAAATTCTGTATTTAATTCTAAGTGTTGGGCGCATGAGGACTATTTGGGCGCATGAGCCCTGTTTGGGCGCATTTCCACTATGCAGGCGTCCCATCCTAACACTTAGCAGCTTATCACTTAGGCGCATGGGCCTTTCAGGCGCATGAGAACACTTAGGCGCATGGGCACTGTTGGGGGGCATGAGCCCCAACACTTAGACTCCTGGCCAAAATCCTGGGTGCATGAACCCTGTTCAGGCGCATGGACTGTACTTAAAAATTTTTCTAAGGAAATTTCAGGCGCATGAGACTTAGGCGCATGAGGTACTGTTTGGGCGCATGAGCTATACTTAGAAATTCTAAAGCAATATTTAGGTGCATGAGCTACTATTCAGGCGCATGGGGTTTTAGGCACATGGGGTTACTTAGACAATTTAATCAGTTGGGCGCATGGGCCATTCTTAGGCGCATAAACACTCACAATACACTAACAATATTCATAATCGGTCCCAATCACCAGTGTAACATGTTTTAATCCTAGTTCTAACAACCTAATAACAAAAACATACACATAATGTAAACACAACATTATAATCACCCGAAACATACCCCACCGACATACACATACACATGAACATACGGGTAACATACCCCCTATCATAAGAACATACATACATGTAATTTCCAGCCCTAAAATGTGTTAAAACATGTAAAAAGAGGAGTCTAGAAACTCACCTTAATTGTTTTCGGGTTTCAAACTCTTTGAACTCGAACTCTCAAATATTTCTTAACACCTAGCCATGTCAAAACATACAACCCGAACACATATACACATAAGAACACATAACCGAGGCTAAATCTAGCCAAGAACAATTTAAAAACACTAATTCTTACCTTAAATCTTGAATTCTTCTTCTTTCTCTCTCTAGAACTTGAATTCTGCTTTCTCTCTCTAAAATTTCTGAAGAAGGTGGTGATGTGAAAAGAGGGTGGGCGGCCATACCCACTTTTACACCAACTTTTCAAAGATCTTTGTACTTTTACACTTTTGACCCCTTAACTTTGGGTTGACTTCCATTTCTTCCTTTTTATTTCTCTTTTATCTTCTTATTTTTTTCTTTAGAAATATCCGGGTGTTACAGATGAAGAACTTGTAGTAGAATATATATTTGCAGCAATTGGTGATATTTAGTAATTACATGACTATCTTGATTTATAATATAACACATTTAATATCACATATTTTTAAAATAACTTATCTATTAAAATAATGCAAGAAATTCGTCTTTGAAACTGCAACTGGGAATGAAACCTCCAAAATAAGCTTCGAGTCGTTTTATCCAAATGGATAGTTCCATTGCAGTACCATGACTTGCTGGTCACTTGTACTAAAAAACGAGAAATAATTCAGATGAAATAACTCACCTAAAAGACTCTTCTATCCATGCAATATGGTGGTATGATTTTTAATATTAACTAATATTAAGTAGTATCTTTTTATTAAAAAATTCTAATATAAAGTTACAGTACAATAAATTAGTTGTACTATATTAGAAAATACAGTTCTTGTCATGAATAGTTGTTTTATAATGTAGTACATACTCTACACTGTTCTTATGTATAAGAATAACATATTTAAATACAGTACAACTAATTATCTTTTTGGAAATATCCTTTACATGCAGGGAGATTTTTATACGAGTAAAAAAGTGTTGCAAACTGAGTCATTGGAGAATTTCCGGATAAATATAGAAAACACTCTATTTGATTCAACATTTAGTTCAATTAAAGAAGTAGACATGATGTTCATGCTAATTCTCTAAGATAGACACTTTTATGTCATCTGTTTTGATTTTAAAACACCTTCAATTGACATAATGGATAACATGAAGGGAAAATCAAACCGAAACAAAGCCACACGCATTAAAATAGTGGTAATATACTAATTTAAAACTAATTTGTTTATCACACAACATATTTTCTAAAATTTGAAATTAATGTACTAATTTAAAATATTATGATTTCAGAAATCATTTATGCTTTTGTACTTGAAGGAATAAGACCCTAAAAAGCATGAAAGAATAAAAAATTGAATCCAGCAAGGTTAGCTTTACCATGGAAACTACGCAGAACTTTGTTGATTGTGGCATCTTTGCAATGCGATAAATGGAAACATACTTTGGTAAACATAAAAGATGGAACTGTGGTCTTTTAGAAGAGTCAGATCAATAAAATGTTGAGTTGTATGACCTTAGAATCAAATATATGACAAAAATACTGTTATCGGATATCAACTTATTGAAGGAAGTGGTGACATTTAATGTACTGAACTTTAATAAAAAAGATGATGCTGAGAAGAAGAAACTGAAGGAAACAATAGGGAAAATAATAGAAGAAAGATTAAAGAAACCCTTTGAATGAAATAGTTATATAATCAAAATATGTTTTATTTTGTTTATCAGTAACAGAAAGCAGTACACTTTGTATTTTATGGTACATTTGAATGGTTAGAGCTATAAAAAGTAGTACAACTTTGGTTGTTATGTTTGGTTTGCTAGAAATTAAAAATTTATAAAAAATACAGTACATAAGCTATAAAAAATGCAGTACGATTGCATTCTATATAGGTTTATTTGTTTATATACACTGGAAAATAATATCACGTGCTGTATTTTTATATTACAATAGAAGATATTTTGTATTGTATTTAAAAATAAAGAACAAGTATAAAACTATGTATGATTGAAGAATATAATTGATTTCTTTTACATCATACGTATAAAATAAAAATAACAGCACATCATATGTGTTGAATATGTAGCAACATGTGCTGTATTTTTTATATTATAATAGAAGGTATTTTGTACTGTATTTAAAAATGAAGCACAACTATAAAACTATGTATGATTGAAGAATATAATTGATGTCCTTTACATCAAACATATGAATTATGAATTAAAAAGCAGCACATCATCACAAATTCTAAGAACTACCAACAATCAAGTACCATTTGTATTATCAGAACCACTATCAGCATTTTTTAATGTACAACTTCGCTGATTATGGCTGCTCTTTCCACATATCGCACAACACCTAGTCTGTTTCCCTATTTTTTCTCTGAAGATGATATCTCTTGAAAAGATTTATAACGTTTATGAGAACCTGAACCTTTGTTGTTAATTCCAACAGGTCTTCTAAAAGTAATAGAAGATGGCTGATAAGAACCAATAATATTCTCCAACCTCTTATTCTTATATATTGGTTCTGAAGGAACAGGTAAAAATCCACATTCTCTTGTGTTTTTTACTTCTTCTAAGTAAAATTTTAACTGATCCATGTTTGAAACAAGTTTGCTGATAATATAATTATGCCTATATGCAATATCACGAACAATGCTGTCAACAGAATCAACATTCTCACCAACAGAATCTCGCTCAATAACAGTACACATTGACTTATTTGGATCAACATCTTGGGTCCATCTTCTCATAATATATCTATGAGGAAACTTTTTTATACCACAAGCTCTTAAAACGTAGAAGATATGCCGACATAACCAACCGTATTGCTCGTATTTGTTGCAACTACATGTAATTATCATATCATTTTGCCTAAATAGAACCTACATCAGAAAACATAACATTCAATAACAATTGTAAAATGCAGCACATGTAAATTATGAAATTGTAAAACAAAACCAAACATGAACAAATGCAGCATAAGTATAAAATATGTGTGCTGCATTATAAAACTAAAACAAAATAGTACAAAAACAAATAATTTTATAAAAGTCACCACATTAATGGATAAAACACTTTGTACTGCATTAAAATCTTTGTATAAAAAGCACACAAAAGAATGAATTAATACCTCAAAGGTGCCCGGGACATTAGCATCTAACTCCTTAATTGAAAACTTGACAAAGTCATCGGCTGGTTCAAAACATTTACATATACATTCATGAACAGCACCAATGATTTCACCTTGAACATCATAAAATATCTCTCTCTTGTAAATTTTTTCAGCTTGATGTTCTAACTCAAAATTAGTTTTCATCTCAGGTGTAGTGTATCTTGTATTGTGATCATTTTTACGACGTGTAAACTTTTGAGCCTCCATAGCAATATCAAAGTGACTTAAAAATTCTAACAAAGACAACTCTGTGTTGCTAATCTGACCAAAAAAGTGGTTTTCACTCTCGGACCTAGATGTAGTACGCATAAGTCCAGACATGTGTTCATGACGATAATATGCAGGTATCCAATCTTGTCTCAATAAGAACATGTCTAACAACCATTTGTTAGATTGTATGTTATATTCAACCATTATATCAGTCCAAGATTTTTTAAATTCTGCAGGTTGAATAGCATCAGTCCAAACAATGTCGCACAACTTAAGCTTAAAAGACACGTCTTGGGATTACTTGGGTCCAACCTGTTTAAAAAATAATTTTATTGGACTAAAGAAAATGTCACAATTAATAGATCATATATAAAAACACAAAATAGTAAAATCGACCTTGGATGAAACCTTGGTCATAATATGCCACATGCATAGTCAGTGTCTACTAGTTGGGAAAACATCTTGAATTGCAATTTTCATGGCCGGGTCCTGATCAGTAACCACAACTTTAGGTGCTACACCAAAACATTTCCAAAAAGTTGCAAGTAACCACTTATATGAATTTGTGCTTTTTGAAGCTAACAACCACAAGCGTAATGTTGTGATGATGATTGTCAATTCTAGTGAAGGCCACAAAAACCAAGTCATACCTAAAAACAATAAAAACAACACACACAAAGTAGTATGAATTAAGCAAATATAAAAAATAAAAAATAACAAAAAAATGTAAAACAGTAAAAAGCAGCACAAAAAAGATACCTGTTAGTACGAAATGTAGCATCAAAAGATATAACATCACCAAACAAAACATAATCCCGCTTCATATCCTCATCGGCACAAAATAAACCAGCAAGAGAACCTTTCTCTCCGGTTAAATAATCACAAGAAAAATCGGGTAAATACTCCTTTTTCTTTAGAAGACGATTTACGGTCATATCAACATCAAATTCACCAAGAAACAAATTAAGGTCTCTTTTAAAGTTCTTGCAATCAACAGCAGTCACACCAACATTTTCAATCCCACCACACATTACTCTCATAATATTAAACACCTTCACTGGACCAATATTCATTATAGAAAAATCAGTAATTAGTTGTTGTTGTGTGAATGATAAATTTCTTGCTGCACATAATAGATGGTAGTCCTCAGGATCAACAAAGCTATGGTTATGCTCCTCATAAAAACCATAAATGGTATAGTATTTCTTACATTTACTTAACCTTAAATGAATATGAGCGTTACCACCGGTGCATTTAGATGGACGCTTTCTTCGATCTTTTGATTTTTTATTAGAACCATCACTATCATTAACCGTGTCAATGTCATGAAATGTCTTATGACCCTCTTTTGCACAAACTATATATTTAATTTTAATTACACCATTTGATGTGCATTGAGTATGCTTCTGTGCTTCAAAACCACCTAACTTGACATAATTTTTGTAAAACTTAAAGGCTTCATCAATTGACAAAAACTTCATACTAACTATAGGATTGGATGAATCTGTAACATTGGGAATATAATTCTTCTTTCTAGAAGTAGGGGATATACGAACACATGAAACACAAAAAAGAGAACATTGAATTACAAATAATGATTCAATGATTAATTCCTAAAAATAAATATAGCACAAACGTATAAAACAGTGAAACAAATACAACACACACAAATATAAAATACAGCATAATAGAAAAAACCACACATTCACAAATGTATTTTTAAACATGACATATAAGGAAAACAACACACATAATAAAAATAGCACGCTTAATAAAAACAACACACTTAATGAAAAAGCACATATAATGATAATACAAAGAAATAAATACAACACAAACATATATAATAACGAAACAAATACAACACACACATATATTAATACAACACAATAGAAAAAACCACACATTCACATAAGGTATTTTTAATTTAAAACAACACATATAAGGAAAACAGTACATATAATGAAAACAACAAACATAATAAAAACAACATACTTAATAAAAACAACACACTTAATGGAAAAAACACATATAATGGAAAAAACACATATAATGAAAACCGCACACATAATGAAAACAGCACACAACACACAACACAATATAAAAAACCATATGGATTGATAGATACATACAGAAAATAATTAACAACACATATGAATTGTTAATACATGTCGAAAGGTATTTAAACTCAAAATAGCACATATAAGAAAAACAACACAGTTAAGGAAAACAATACAATTTCATAAAAACAACGTATGAAATTAAACAAAACTGAACAAATTAAAATTGTAATCGAAACCTTCATTGAATGCATTCGAAGACATTGTAACTACAGATTAGTAGAATAAAATTGATAAAAATCACGAGCTGCGGATTTGGATTTGGTGAAATTGATGATCCTTATGATTGTTTCAACGATCAAACGCTGCAATAGTGATATTGAAATAAGTTGGAATTGCAAATTATAATAAAAACTCACGATCTCACGATTTGATTTGTGAAATTAATATCGATGACAACTTGATTTGATCAAAATCTCCTCGTATCAGAATATGATTTCAGCCTGACCGCTGCAATAGTGATTAGCTATTGAAATCAATTTGATTTCTAGAGAACATGAATTGATCGTGGATTCGATTGTTGAAATTGAGATAAATACCAGCTGAAATTATAAATTCTGTTGTTGAATTAAGAGGTTGAACAATTTAAAGAATATCTTATTCCCAAAAATACCCTCCTTTTTTAAAATTTAAAAATGTCACATGTCACAATTATATTTGTTCTTAGGCAACTTAGGCAACTAATTATTTTTAGTTGAACCTTTACATATATATATATATATATGTATATATATGTATATATATATGTGTGTGTGTGTATGTATATATATGTATATATATATTATCATTTCGTACACAATTATCACTTTTGAGTAAAATCAAATGAAAATAAAGTATAAATTTATGATTATTATGTTATTGGGAGTAATCATTCGTTCACGGTTATCACTTAAATATGTAGATTGAAGATTCATAGTTTGAATTATTAACTTTTGATTATCTATATTGTATAACGGTTTATCAGGCTATTATTTGAAACACAGTGTTAAAGCTAACCAATAAAATTGAAGGATAAAAAAGAAAATAAAAGATTAGAGAATTAGATACTTTATATGTATAAAATGAAAGATATATATTGTTTAGAGTTTGTTTGTTCTTCTCACATAAAATATGTTACACGTTTTGTTTTGTTTTCACTATACGGCTGTTTATTCATTTATACATTTGTTTGTTTCCTAAAAATACATGGATATAAAAACTTGTTCTAAACTTAGGAAGACTATAATTTCTTTTTAAAGTATATGTTTTTGGTAAAGATGATGGTTTATGGGTGTTTTGTGGGAAATTTTGTGTAAGGCCCCGTTCCCGGGACGTTTACAGCTGGTCATTCATCGCACTTGAAACACATAATTACATTAACTTTAGTAAATATTGCAGTGGAATCGATCAAAAAGACATCTCATTTCATCATAAAAGCTTTTGCAAAATAATACTTTGTTAACCAATTACAAAATATATATTGTTGCATTACATCACAAAAGCATTATATAAATGGATGCCATCCAAAAGAGCTGAGTAGCCGTCCCGTGCCATCCTCAGCAACGTTACCTGCCAACTGGAGACACATAAAAAGTCAGCGTTGCTGAGTGAGTTCTAGTTTTATAATATAAAACATACTTTTCTTTTGTTAAAATCGTTCCTTACATACATGCGATCACACATCATACGTACACATAGATAATATCATTATTATCTTCATCATTCGTTCGTTAACCTTCGTTCATTTAACGTACATCGTTAACATTCACATTCGTTACTTTCCTTCACATTCATTCATAAATTCTTACTTTCATTCGTACGTTCCTTACTTTCATTCGTACATT
>BJCO01778075.1:0-10648 GCA_018326465.1 Flaveria floridana | reverse complement strand
ACATACGAGATGAAGTTGAAAAGGGAAAGATATGTATTCGCAAAGTTCACATGGATCAAAACATTGCGGATCCTCTCATGAAGCTCCTTGAAAAGGCAAAGCATGAAGGTCATACTTGTGCCATGGGACTTCGATATTCTAGTGATTGGATTTGATCTGTAAATTTTGTATTTGGATATGCGAAACTCTTTATTATTTGAATAAAATTATTTGGTTATAATGTTTCAATTAATGTTCTAGTTTATCATGTTTAATCCATGGGTAAATTGTTTACTCTAAATGTCCGTAGTCATTCATACTTGTGGGAACAAGTGTAAGGGTAAGATTATTATGATCTTGGATTGGTTGATATTCATAAGGATGAATATAGAGCAATGGGTTTCTACCAAGGTTCATAGATATTTGTGGGATACAAATATCGGACTAACCCACATCTCAAGTTTTACTACATGAAATCTTATTGATTGATCACAAGTAAATTTGAGTAAAGGCGAATATCATTTGGTATCCTCCGACCTGAGATACATATTGGGTTTTGATATTCACCAAGTATTATACCCTGAGCTAATCCTTCACTGTCCTAAAATAGTGGACAGTACATAAGGGTATGTTCAGGTATGACACGAGGTGTTTGTGAGAAACGTATGTGGTCAAGATGGAATTTGTTCCTCTTATTCGTTAAATCAACAAGGAATGATCATTCTGTGTCTTTGGATTTAACATGACATCTGTAATAAAAGGATAAGTGATTGATTCACCTAAATCATTTCAAGTAGGGTACTTGAATGGGATGATGTTATTGAATGGCTATAAGTCATGCGTATTAAGGGTAGTAAACCGTTGTTAGGCGGTATTTACTGCTTGCATCAATCTTCTATGAATCTTGGGCAAGTGGGAGATTGTAGGATTCTATTGTAAGGCCCCGTTCGTGGGCACCTCACAGTTGGTCATTCATTGCACATCAAACACGTATTTTACATTTACTAGGCAAAATAAAGCAGCGGAATTTATAAAAGTACATTCTCATTTCATCATAAAAGCTTTTGCAATTCATTACATCATTGATTCGAATACAAAATACATGCTTTATTTACAATACATAACTTTACTAGGATTGTTGTGGAAGCATATGAAACCGAGGATTTCTTAAGTAATCCCGTTTATCTGAATCCTCAACAATCATAGGGTCATATACAGTGACATCTAGTACAAAAATATTAAAAACTATATTTAAAGAAGGTTCCTTAGGTAATCCCGTTTATCTGGATCCTCAAGGAACACTTGCATGCAACATAAAATGTGGCAGCATTATCAAAAGGAGAATGCCATCCCAAAAGAGCTGAGTAGCCGCCTCATGCCATCACCAGCACCGCTACCTGCCAACTAGAAACACACACAAAAAAAGTCAGCGTTGCTGAGTGAGTTCTAGTTTTATAGTAAACATACTTTGTTATTAATAAAACCATTCTTTCCTTTTCATGTGATCATATATCATACATACACATAGATGGTATCTTTATTATCTCTTTCGTTCGTCCATTCATTCGTTCTTTATACATCATTATCTTTCTGTTCTTATTTGGATACTGTCAGGCTTTACCCACTTCACGGCACATAGCCATGATTACTGTGGTCGAATGACAAGGATCCCGTTTCCTTCGTTCTTTACATCTCATCTTGCACATTGGATATCTTTTGTACCAATATCATATGCTATACCTCAATCAGTCTTAGCTACCGTGCCGAAGTCATTAAATGAACAGCAAAGCGTATGCCACGGTACTAGAGGTAAGCGGTAAAGGCACCATACATATGGTCATTCACATAGAATGACCTGTTCTCCTTATCCAATGCTTGCAAGACTTGTTTCATTCGTTCGTTAATGCATGTATTCATCATCACATTTCTTTTTCATTCGTTCGTTAATACATGCATTCATCGTCATTTTCCTCTTTCATTATCTTTCACTTTACGTTACATAATACTTCGTTTATTCGTTATCGTAGTACATAAAGTCATGGAAAGATTTACATATGTTATCATAAGGAACACACACATAACAATCATACAACATCATGCAAGGCGTCGTACATACGTACCATTCATACATCATCATATAGGCGTCATACACACATACCGTTCATACATCATCAATCAGGGTGTCATACACACATATCATGCCCTACACATAAGCCTGCAATATCATCATCATGGCCAACATGACCTCGAAGGCCTCAACAGTTCTATAAGGGCGACTGAGCATGCTTCAGTCGCATGGCCTCCATGCGACTGGACGTTAGCGATTAGACTACTACGCGGCTAGTTCCTTGGTCGTACGTTTGACCCTATGCGACAGAGCACATAAGCGACTGGACCCTTAGTCGTATGGTTAATTGTGCGACTGAACCTACAGCCGTACAATTGAGTCCCAATCGTGCGTATGAACCTTAGTCGTTCGAATGAACCTCAGTCGTCCCTCAGTCGTACGATTGACCCTCCAGTCGCCTAGCCCTAACCGTGCAGTGACTGGAGTTCATCTCGAACTGCAGCCGCGACATACGGCTCTAAAACCCTTCTAAACTCATCTCAAGCCCGTATTAGCCCTCCCAAACCTTAGGGATTCATACTAGGACATCATACAAGCTTATACAAGTCCTAATTGGTACTTTAAACACACTAAACATGATTACACCCAAATGGGTCAAACATACACTTTACAAAATCGGGTTTTTATATGTGATCCAGCCCCAAAATCATTAAAAACATGTAAATGAGGGGTCCTAGAAACTCACATAAGCAAGTAGAAGGTGAAGAGCTTCCTTTGGACTAGTTGCTCGACAAGTTTCACGCCCGATCACGCCTTTCTCTCTTTTTCTTCTTCTGTCGCCCTTTTCTCTCTTTCTGTCTGCGTTTGTGAGTATGGGAGAGGGTAAGAGCTGCCCTCTCCCTTAAATACCCCTCGTCCAGTCGCCCGAGCTTCAGTCATGTAGGCACTTCAGTCGCCTGGGCTTCATGCGATTGGACCTTCAGTCGTACGATTGCCATGCGTCTGGAGCTCCAGTCGTGCGACTCCATGCATATGAAGCTCCAGTCGCCTGATATCCATACGCCTGATCCTTCAGTCATATGACATTTCAGAGAAGGAAATTTCCGGGTGTTACAAGTCCACCCCCCTTATTTAGGTTTCGTCCCCGAAACCTGTTATTCATCGAACAAGCGTGGGTAATGTTGCCTCATTTCTTCTTCTGTTTCCCACGTTGACTCAGATCCTTTCCTGTGTTTCCATTGTACACGCATAAGAGGAACTACTTTATTTCGCAGCTGCTTCTCTTTTCTGTCAATGATTGCCACTGGTTGCTCCACATAATTGAGCCGTTCATCTACTTCGATATCCTCTAGTGGAACAATCATATCTTCATCGGCCAAACACTTTCTCAGATGAGATACGTGGAAAGTTGGGTGAATTCCACTTAGCTCATCTGGCAATTCCAACCTATAGGCCACCTCTCCCACACGGGCAATAATACGGAAAGGGCCTATATACCGCGGGCTCAATTTTCCCCGCTTCCTGAATCGGACAATACCCTTCCAAGGTAAGACCTTCAACATAACCCGGTCACCCACCTGGAACTCAATCGGTCTTCGTTGTTTATCGGCATACGACTTTTGTCTGTTTTTGGCTTCCTTCACGTAGGCCTTGATCCTTTCAAGCTTTTCAGTCGTAGCCTCGATCACCTCGACGCTCCCCAATTCCTTTTGACCAATATCACCCCAACACATGGGTGTCCTGCATCTCCTACCGTATAGCATTTCATAAGGTGGCATGCCAATACTGGCATGATAGCTATTGTTGTACGAGAATTCAGCTAACGGCAGGTGGTCATCCCAACTTCCCCCAAAATCAATCACACATGCCCGGAGCATGTCCTCTAATGTCTGAATGGTCCTTTTCGACTGACCATCAGTTTGGGGATGATAAGTCATACTAATATGTAATCTCGTCCCCATGGTAGCGTGGAATTTCTTCCAGAATTTGGTTGTAAACCGGGTGTCGCGATCAGACACAATTGACACCGGTACACCATGACGAGTCACAATCTCTTTGATGAAAAGATCGGCCAACCTCTCAGATGAGTATGTCTCATGTATCGGTAGGAAGTTAGCACTCTTCGTCAAGCGGTCCACAATCACCCATATGGCATTATACCCTTTCGGGGTACGCGGCAGCTTCGTAATGAAATCCGTGGTGATGTGCTCCCATTTCCATTCCGGTATATCCAAAGGTTGAACCTTTCCATACGGCTTTTGGTGCTCTGCCTTTACTTGCAAACAAGTGAGGCATTTACTCACGTACTCCACCACATCACGCTTCATTCCCGGCCACCAATAATCTTTCTTCATGTCTTGGTACATCTTGGTAGCACCGGGATGAATGGAGTATCGAGTCTTGTGGGCTTCGTCCATAATCTTCCCTCGTAGATTCCCAAGACGAGGAATCCACATCCACCCAAAACGGGTTCTAACACCAAACGTGTTTTCACCTAACTCCGCGACCAGACCTCTCATTCTTTCTGAGTTTAGATGATCTTCTTTCAGTGCCTCATCTTGAAACTCTTTGACTTGCTTCATCATATCTGAGGTCATAATCATTTGGTAGGCCTTCACTCGTATCGGCTCGGGCCTCTCCTTTCGGCTAAGGGCATCCGCCACCACATTGGCCTTACCCGGGTGGTAATGGATCTCACAATCATAATGTTTTATCAGCTCCAACCATCGCCTCTGCCTCATATCTAAATCTTTTTGCTCGAAGAAGTACTTCAAGCTCTTGTGGTCAGTGAAAATGGTGCATTTTGTTCCGTAGAGATAGTGCCTCCAAATCTTTAATGCCAAGACCACAGCTGCTAGCTCCAAGTCATGAGTGAGATAATTAACCTTATGAACTTTCAGCTGTCGGGATGCATAGGCTATAACCTTTCCTCTTTGCATCAACACGCACCCCAACCCCGAGTAGGAAGCATCAGAATAAACCACCAAGTCTTCTCTTCCATCGGGTAATGCCAATACAGGAGCTTGGGTCAACCTTGCCTTCAATTCTTCAAACGCCGTTTCCTGAGCTTGACCCGATACAAATTTCACATCCTTCCGGGTCAACTTGGTTAGTGGAGAAGCGATTTTGGAAAAGTCTTGGATAAACCTTCGGTAGTAGCCCGCCAAACCCAAGAAACTTCGGATTTCAGATGGCGTCTTTAGAGACTTCCATTGCATCACTGCTTCCACCTTTGCCGGATCAACCATAATTCCCTCCGGATTCACCACGTGACCCAAGAACTGAACTTCGCGCAACCAGAATGCGCATTTGGAGAATTTAGCATACAACTTCTCCCTTCTCAACGTCTCCAGAACCTCTCGAATGTGACCGGCATGCTCGGCCTCGCTCTTCGAATAAATCAAGATATCATCAATGAACACAATCACTGATTTATCCAACATTGGCCGACACACCCGGTTCATCAGGTCCATAAAAGCAGCGGGCGCATTGGTCAAACCAAAAGACATGACAAGAAACTCGTAGTGACCGTAGCGCATGCGAAAAGCTGTTTTAGGGATATCCTGCTCCTTCACTTTTAGCTGATGGTAGCCCGATCGAAGATCTATTCGTGAAAACCAACTGGCGGCTTGAAGCTGATCAAATAAATCATCGATTCTCGGCAAAGGGTATATTTTCTTCACCGTCAACTTATTCAGCTCGCGGTAGTCGATGCACATCCTCATACTACCATCTTTCTTCTTTACGAACAGGACCGGAGCACCCCAAGGTGAGATACTCGGTCTTATGAACCGCTTATCTAGCAGTTCTTGCAACTGCTCCATCAACTCTTTCATTTCCGTCGGAGCCAATCGATACGGTGCCTTGGCGACAGGTTGAGCACCCGGTATCAGGTCAATCCGGAACTCGATCTCTCGGTCAGGTGGCAATCCCGATAAATCTTCCGGGAACACGTTTGAAAAGTCACACACCACCGGAACATCGGATAGTTGTGGTGTTAGCGTTTCTACATCTTTTACATAACATAAGTAGGCGCTGCACCCACACCTCATACACTTTCCCGCCACAGCCATTGAGATCACCTTCGGAATTGTAGTAACCCGATCACCATAAACTATCACTGAACTACCATCGGGCGCTGTCAAATGAATCATCTTCTTGCGACACACAATGTTCACCTCAAAGTTTGCCAACCAATCCATCCCAAGCACCAAATCGAAACCACCTAAAGTCATCGCAAAGGGTCTAACCGGAAATTTGCGGCCCTCTAATTCCACATCACAACCCTCTATCACCTCGGAAATCCTGGTAGACTTTCCTATCGTGGTTTCTACATCAAACGGTACATCGACACGTCTATTTCTAACAGGCAGTTTGGCACAGAAAACAGCAGAAATAAAACTCCTACTGGCACCTGAATCAAATAATACAGAGGCTAATATTTGGTTCACCAAGAACGTACCGGACACAACATCACGGTCCGTTCTAGCCTCCTCTTATGTCATCGTGAACGCCCTAGCGCTTGCCCTCGGCCCTTCACTTCCCGTCTTCTTCACCCCTGAACCCTCAGCCCTCGGCTTCATACAGTCTCTACTCATATGACCACTTTCCCCACAGTTAAAACATTTGCCTGTCTGGCAATCTTTGGCCATATGCCCTGTCTTCCCACACTAGAAACAGATGTTTGATCCCCACTTGCACTCCCCCAAGTGCTCTCTACCACATTTGTCACACTTCCTCAACCCTGCTCCCGACATGACCACACGGCGGTCATCCACCCGTGCCTTCTTGTTACTTATCGAAGTATCACCTCGACCAAACCTCTTTCCCTATCAATTTCTCTCACTACCTCCCTTCTTACTACCCTCAGCCTTTGCCGCCCCAGCCCGTTCATCATACAGTCTTCCAGGCAAATCCACTGCCGACCTAAAGGTGCTTGGTCGAGCAGAAATTAGGTGCCAACGGATTTCAGCTGGCAGCCCTTGAATATACCGGTTAATCTTTCGAGACACCGGCGTCACCTGGTCTGGCACCATTCTCGCCATCTCATTAAACTTAGTGGTGTACTGTTGGTGGGTCATCATCCCCGCCTCCAACTGCAGGAACTCTCTCTCAACTTTTTCCATCTCTCGACGAGGACTGAACTCCTCGATCACCATCCTTTTCAGCTCGGCCCACTTCATTTTTCCAATAGCCCTGCTACCCTCGGCTTGGACTATGTTGTCCCACCAGCATAAAGCCGAACCCGTGAACGAGTGGGTAGCAAACTTCACCTTTTTGTCCTCCTGACACTCACTAATATCAAGGACAGCCTCCATTTCTCTCACCTATTGGTGAGCAGCAGCAGCGGTACCCGTAACGTCAAAAGTAGGGGGCTTGCACCTCGTAAACGCCCCATAGTTACAACCCCATGTTGCCTCCCGTACAAGATCCTCCTCCTCTTCCTCTTCATCATCAGAAAGAATAGTTTCCGGCTCTTGTCGTTGCGGTCTCCCTGAGGACCGGTTCCTCCCTCGTCTTTCATCTTCGCGTACAACCTTTATCACTTTGGTCACTACAGATGGTAAAATCGTCTGCATGACCTGATGCACTTCTTCGACCACTGCCTCTTTTACCGAGGCCCTTAGATCAGCGCTTTCGTCTACCCCCTCCTGATGAGGGGTGTCAGGTTCTTCATGAACCTCCTTCTCCACTCTCGATCTTCCTCTTGTGGCCCGCGATTCAACACCACGTCCACCACCACCACCACCTCGTGAAACTTTAGATGATCTACCACCGACCATCTTCTATCACACTGAAAGATTCAAACACCAACACGATCATTCAAGGAAATAGCTCAGTTTATGTCAAGTATAGTAAGTCTCTAATTATAGTGGCCAGTTGTGATTAGCCACTTACTCTACTTTTCGTACCCCGAGCATTACCTATCCTGACTACATTAGTATCTAAGTCTAACAGTACACATAAACGTCATTACATGCGCACATAATACCATTTAACTTAAAAAAATACCTGATGGCACGTAGCTACTCAGTTTGGCATTCTTCCCCTTTTCATCCCATTTTCAGTTTAAGTTAAGGTTTATTTTGAAAATTTACCCGTTTCACTTAAACTTTGGCTCTGATACCAACTTGTGAGGCCCCGTTCCCGGGCACCTCACAGTTGGTCATTCATTGCACATCAAACACGTATGTTACATTTACTAGGCAAAATAAAGCAGTGGAATTTATAAAAGAACATTCTCATTTCATCATAAAAGCTTTTGCAATTCATTACATCGTTTATTCGAATACAAAATACATGCTTTCTTTACATCACATAACTTTACTAGGATTGTTGCGGAAGCATATGAAACTGAGGATTTCTTAAGTAATCCCGTTTATCTGAATCCTCAACAATCATAGGGTCATATGTAGTGACCTCTAGTACAAAAATATTAAAAACTATATTTAAAGAAGGTTCCTTAGGTAATCCCGTTTATCCGGATCCTCAAGGAACACTTGCATGCAACATAAAATGTGGCAGTATTATCAAAAGGAGAATGCCATCCCAAAAGAGCTGAGTAGCCGCCTCGTGCCATCCCCAGCACCGCTACCTACCAACTGGAAACACACAAAAAAAAGTCAGTGTTACTGAGTGAGTTCTAGTTTTATAGTAAACATACTTTGTTATTAATAAAACCATTCTTTCCTTTTCATGTGATCATACATCATACATACACATAGATGGTATCTTTATTATCTCTTTCGTTCGTCCATTCATTCGTTCTTTATACATCATTATCTTTCTGTTCTTATTTGGATCCTTTCAGGCTTTCCTTCATTCTTTACATCTCATCTTGCACATTGGATATCTTTTGTACCAATACCATATGCTATACCTTAATCAGTCTTAGCTACCGGGCCAAAGTCATTAAATGAACAGCAAAGCGTATGCCACGGTACTAGAGGTAAGTGGTAAAGGCACCATACATATGGTCAATCACATAGAAGGACCTGTTCTCCTTATCCAATACTTGCAAGACTTCTTTCGTTCGTTCGTTAATGCATGTATTCATCATCACATTTCTTTTTCATTCGTTCGTTAATACATGCATTCATCGTCATGTTCCTCTTTCATTATCTTTCACTTTACGTTACATAATACTTCGTTTATTCGTTATCGTAGTACGTAAAGTCATGGAAAGATTTACATATGTTATCATAAGGAACACACAAATAACAATCATACAACATCATGCAAGGTGTCATACATACGTACCATTAATACATCATCATATAAGCGTCATACACACATACCGTTCATACATCATCATGCAGGGTGTCATACACACATATCATGCCCTACACATAAGCGTACAATATCATCATCATGGCCAACATAACCTCGAAGGCCTCAACAGTTCTATAAGGGCGACTGAGCATGCTTCAGTCGCATGGCCTCCATGCGACTGGACGTTAGCGATTGGACTACTACGCGACTAGTTCCTTGGTCGTACGATTGACCCTATGCGACAGAGCACATAAGCGACTGGACCCTTAGTCATATGGTTAATCGTGCGACTAAACCTACAGCCATATGATTGAATCCCAGTCGTGCGTATGAACCTTAGTCGTCCGAATGAACCTCAGTCGTCCCTCAGTCGTACGATTGACCCTCCAGTCCCCTAGCCCAAACTGTGCAGTGACCGGAGTTCATCTCGAACTGCAGCCGCGACATACGGCTCTAAAACCCTTCTAAACTCTTCTCATGCCTGAATTAGCCCTCCCAAACCTTAGGGATTCATACTTGGATATCATACAAGCTTATACAAGTCCTAATTCATACTTTAAACACACTAAACATGATTACACCCAAATGGGTCAAACATACACTTTACAAAATCAGGTTTTTATATGTGATCCAGCCCCAAAATCGTTGAAAACATGTAAATAAGTGGTCCTAGAAACTCACGTAAGCAAGTAGAAAGTGAAGAGCTTCGTTTGGACCAGTTGCTCGACAAGTTTCGTGCCCGAATCACGCCTTTCTCTCTTTTTCCTCTTTTGTCGCCCTTTTCTCTCTTTCTGTCTGTGTTTGTGAGTATGGGAGAGGGTAAGAGCTGCCCTCTCCCTTAAATACCCCTCGTCCAGTCGCCCGAGCTTCAGTCGTGTAGGCACTTCAATCGCCTGGGCTTCATGCGATTGGACCTTCGGTCGTACGATTGCCATGCGTATGGAGCTCCAGTCGTGCGACTCCATGCGTATGAAGCTCCAGTCGCCTGATATCCATGCGCCTGATCCTTCAGTCGCATGATATTTCAGAGAAGGAAATTTTCGGGTGTTACATCTATATGCCCAAGACACGTAGAATATTGATGCGGTTAGTACGTTGTGATCCAAGTCGGGTTATACCCAATAACAAGCTTAGCAAACACCCATTAATATTTAATTGATGATATGATCATGCAATTAAATACACCAATTTAGAAAATGGGTTTTCTAAATAAGTTGCATATGAGAAAGAACAACTTATTAGTATATTTTGTTCAATATTATTATTTGAAGTGTTATTTAAATTAGTTGTATAACACCAAATAATAATGAGAGTACACTACTTATACAA